>CALNHX010004879.1:0-118033 GCA_940337035.1 Agriotes lineatus | reverse complement strand
AGATAGCTTGGCCAACTTTTAACAAAAAATTATTAGTTTTGGTCACAGTGCACAGTTCCTGTCATTTTGATACATGCCATATTGACCTACATATTGTTTGCATTTTTCATCCTTTGATAGATCGACCTTAGCATTGCAATTCCCTTGTACTATGCTTATTTCCCCTTTCGGTATGGGCGTAAAGGTTTCTTTAAGTTGTTCGTAAAAATCCTTGATGTCTTCTTCTTTACAAGTTGCCATCGGTGCATAAACCTCAACAATGTTTATTTTATCCGGTTTGGTATTTAAACTGAGTGTCATGATTTACTTACTAGTTTGAAGCTGGTTACCTGTTTATTCCATTCATCTGATAAAAGTATTTCTACACTTGCTTTAACTCTGTGTCGTGACCAGAGAAGTATATTGTACTGTTAGCTGTAGTATTAAAGAATTGTGGTCGCTTCCAGTGGGATTTACGGACTCCAAGCAATGTTAAGACTGTAGATTCATTATTTATTATTTGAGTTTGCTTGTGTTACGGCCTAAATTGAGTTTTACGATACCTCGCCGGCACATACAAATATTACTTAAAAACTAAACGGCCAGCGCGGACGATATTTAACATAATCGAGACAATGACTCACCTAGGGCTGCTGCCCAGCCCGCAACAAGCTATGCCGACTAGACATCACTGGAGCGAGGGAGGGTCATATACGAGATTACCTAAGGCAACGGCCAAAGGGGCGGTGAACATTGATAAAATTAGATAGGGCACCACCAGGTTTCATCGATCTAAATTAAAATGCAACGATCGACCCAGAGTAAAACCGGTAAATCAAAAACGCCTACCTTCTAACTTATCACCTTGGCGAAATCCAAAGCTCAACGGAGATGGAAAACAGATTTGCACCGCCTCATGACCCTGCAGCGGCAAGCGTCGCCAACTTACCTGTAACGCCTAAACACTCAGGCTTTGCCGTACATTTATCTTTACACAATAACTTAAAAGTGGGCATGCACAGACTTGTCAGAAATCATAAGGCCTCGTGCAAAATAGCGTTCTATTAGTCTCACACATGTAAATCAGTAATACACAGTCGTGTATGGACTAAACTATATAGCCCAGCTAGGAGATGCTTAAACTCTAATTATAACTAACCAAACACATGAGATTAGTTTAAAGCGGCCTCAGCGACGCTTGTAATGTTTTTACAAATAACGCACCAATTATGCGCGAACAACTGAATAAATTTAGTTTTACAAAAGGCCTTGGTAGGCAGTTATAAATCAGCAAATTATCATATAAATTAGACCTGAACAGTTGAATAAATTTAATTATTAATGGCCTCGACCAAGCTACACTGCGTTAGCAAGTAAATATATATAAATTAGGCCTAAGCAGTTGAACGAATTTGATTATTAATGCTAATTACACACGCTACGTGAATGGGTCTGCCGAGCGATGGCGTCACGACGGCTATCGGACTCACCAAATGCAGCGAACGTACTGCGGGAGCGTGGGAGTCGAGCAGCACCTGAGAGTAATCCAACAACGTGTCAAGGTCTGAATTACGTCCCCTTCGGGACAATCAAAACGGACGAGACCAAAGGCTTGTACAGCTCTGCAACATGAATCCCGGCTACGGGTAAAAGGCCTCTTCACGGCCCCACAAAATTATGCAAAAGTGCCGGTAATACGCACACAAGCCCAAGCTCGCTCCCCAAGAAAACCACACCACGTCTCGCTTTAGCGGTTCGTCGAGAAGTCCCACAATTAACAAACAGCGGAACAAAGCGGTATCAGTGTAAACACAGGCCGCCGTGCCTTCGGGCACGGCGGCTACCAAGCACCAACGCTCAAAGAAACGCTCCTGACCACAGCCGGTGACTGACTAAAATCCCTAAACAGACGCCACGCCGAGTTTCGCGCGAAACGAGCATTATCGCGCCAAAAGTTGTAGCCAATCCAATCGCAGTTTACCCCGCATGACAACGACGAGGCAAGCCGCCGATGAGAGAGAGAGCGACAAAAGCTTAAATTATTCAATAAAGATACCTCGCTTGCTTCCATTGACTATGTTTTGAAATTGAGCGGGACGAAACAAAATGCAGTTGCAACAAAAACGACTAGAACCCAGAGCGATGCGGAGTTGCGTGCGTATCAACTTTAGGATTTTAGATGCAAATAGGTGAAGTACTATACGAGAAAATATGACGGAAAAGGATCCTATTTACAAGCAAACTCGTCATTTTTGTACCAAAACTACTCCAACAGGTGGCATATCGGTAAAATATAAAAATGGCCTGACACCTGGTTGTTATAAGCCACATACATTCCATGTACCGACTCTTGTATTTGTTCGGAACGATTTTCTGTGTCTAGCAATGTGGTGATAATTACCACGAGTGAGAAAATTTTATTACATTCGCATACACTTTGCACTAAGCTAGTATTTGTAATACATATGTTGTGTAAATAGTCTTGGGATTAATCAAACGAACTGTATTTCGTCTTGCCTTTGCAACCGCAGTGATGAGACCAACTAGATTTACTCGGTTTGTGCCCTCGCTTAAAATTCCGAAGTTGAACCGTCCATCTATGACTACGCCACTAGCGCTAAGCCTAAAACTGCTGCGTTTTGGTCGGTGTTTGAGGAGAAAGGAACAACTCCCTTGTGAGAGACAGCCATCTTCTGTAGAATTGTCGCTATAGTAGATTTTGGTCCATCTCTGGTATCTTGCGAGCATTCCCCTAGCCGCCACCTGGGGAGACGCCTTATAGGAGATCTACAACTCCATACAATTTATTCAATACCAGATAATTTCACAATGACAAACGCCAGAACGAAATTGGGAAAAGCTGAGGCAGAACATTTTTGCAGAGTGCAATCATCATCATCATCAGCCCTGCAGATTTTCGAGAGACCATAGGGCGTCCTAAGACGTTTCAAGACTGTCTGTTAATTAGCATAAGGTAGTCAGTCTTACACTAACCAGAATGCAATAAAGTGAACTAAAATTTCATACCTCCTTTAGCGTTGAGGATATTTTTACATCGTTTCAGTTTAGGAGTTTCACTTGGCATTGGCACCATTTTAGGATCTTGGGTGATCGTCTTTAGAGCTACCGTTATTTTAAGTATACTGGTAGGTGTTTGTTTATAATTGCAGCAATTTTTTTATGACGTCGACACAGAAACCAAAGGCCACAGGTGTTCTTCTTCCGATCTTCAAATTTCGATCCGGATCATTAATTCCACTGCCAAATTAGTTGTAGGCCGTTAAAACATTTTCCGAGTTTCCCGACCCCAGGCCAAGAATGCAATAAGCTGCCGTTGTGTGGGCGCCGATAGTTCCCGTTTCAAAACAAAGCGTCAACTCAGTGCAGCTAAAGCGATCACTGGAAGCCAAGCATCGGATTTAAAATAGCTGAAACTAAACGCAACTAGGTCGATGCAGACGTAACGCCGGGTTCAGGGAACTCAAACAGGTTGAGGAAACTGCTCCAGTTCGAGCCCCACAATTTGCGTTCTCCAAGTAATTATCCTGCGAGCGCCCGACGTGTCCCCACTGCAAAACGTGGCGTTTTCAGCTTTTTGCAGGAAGAGAACGTTTGAACTTTCACGAGAAATGCGGGAGAAGCTGCGTTTCGGCTCGCGTGGCCCTAATTTATGTGCCTTACATTGCGTCGTTTTTGTTTCCTCGCTTATCCCGCCTCTGAATAGAATACACTTGGCAGAACTTGAAAAATGATGCGAGATCTTGTTACAAAACTTTTTTCAACAATATTCTCCGCTAAAGCCCATGGGATTGCAAAGCCACTCCGGGATAAAGCGAGGATTCTGTCGAGGGTTTTCGCAAAACTTTCTAAAGCTTCGCCTACTCATTAAATTAACTATGCAACGATGACTAGTTTCAATTTAGTTCAAATGAGATGCTTTACAGAAGCAGCTGGATACGTGATATGGTTTTAATTGGCAGGCTCTTCTAAACGTTGAGGATACTTCAAATCTTACTAAGCTTAAGAGAAAACAGAGCGCTCGAATATTTCGGTACGGGTAGTTCCAGCTTTGCGTATTCCCTGCGTTTATTTTATCAAAGTATCTTGGAGTTATTTTAAACGTCCCAGTAGATTGTACTGTACTCATGCGTTTTCAAATTCCGGAACACTGTTAGTTGCCACGCTGATGCTGTTAAGAGTGGTTACATTTTTTGTATTTGAGTTCTCACTTTATGAAAAAGGGTTCGAAAACTGCTGTTCCAATACTACCTTCGTATGTGAAGGCATACTCTCCCAGTATCGTTCTCCTGATTGATGACTTTTTACGGCTTTGGGTATACGAAACCCCAAATTTTTTATTACAATGTTTTTTCATTCCTTAAGAAGGATACCGCTGTAATAGTTTTGGTCATCTTCGTCTATTCATTCATATTAAACTTTCGCCTTTTATCTTGCTGTGTATTATTGTATGCGCGTCCATTTTTTGTCAAATTACTAAATTAAAAATATGTAAAGGGCTTTACTCAGAACTCGCCTCGCAAGTGAACGTTGTGTAGCAATTTTAAAAATCAGTGGAAACTTGGAGTGAAAATATATACTATTACTAAAACAATAAAAGGAAACACTTGCTAATGCGATTTACATCAATTTTCAAATAAAAAGAAAATGTCCGGTGGTGGGATTCGCACTACCGTGCCCGGGCATGCGACTTCAGTTCCAAACGTGTCTCCCACTAAGCTATGCAGGATCTCTCGGATCTGTGCGATGCGTCAAGTGTAAATCCTAAGCTATGTCCAAATTATACTTTTATTTCCTTCTAAATTGCAGCAACAATAACAAAAAATTTTTTAGGTTGCTCACTCTGTATATGTTGGGTACAAATATGCCCTTTGTTAGCTTCTTTGTTTGTTCACTTAAGTTCCCCTAACTATATTCAAACATTGTAACGCTACAAAACTATATTTAAAAGCTCCCCAGGTAACTGCAGAGAAGATGACGTGCTGTTCTTTAAATGATGTAATTTCCGAATAACATGAGCGCCAACAAGTTTTTTAATCACAACAAATATACCCAGATAGGTCAAGAACCTATAAACTCAGAGTAAATGGCATCATTCAATTACACAGCATCTGAAATATAAAAGGTAGGGGCAACGAACTTAAACGCGTTCCCTACTCAAAAGGTGCGCCCCAATTTACGATTATCATAGCAGTAATTAGTACGCTACATGTACACAAATAAATATAGAACCAATAAAAGGTGCCGTTTCTTAGTAGACACAGTTGCAGTTTGTTTTATCGAGTTTGTCGTATAAAAATCATTAAACACTGTTTATAAGCTTACACTACTTATCTGAGAGTGTTTACGCTTGTTTCTGAGGTGATGATATAAGGCCCCAAACGGGCTCGAAGAAGCGGTTTTAAGATGTAAACCGAACATCCCTTAAACAGCTTACAGCAGCGGTTGCAGGCAGCCACCGCCAGCCAACGTCATTCACGAACACCTCCGGGACGATGCTCCATATGAAAACCATGCCTTGCTGATGCTGTTTTTATTGCCAAAATTCTTAAATCCTCAGGTGACGGTTGTAGTGGCAACCTCTAGCAAGCAACGAGAGTCTTTGGTAATCTTTTCCCATAAAATTGAAGTATTTACGTAATGCTAAAACCCCAAACAGAAGTGAGTTATTAAATTAACGTTATTGAAATTTAAAATCGAAGAAATTACACTCGCCCTGTATAATTACAGGCAAAGCCAATATGACAACGAAGTTCTGTGTTGATGATCCGTCCTAAGACCTGGATGAAAGTCCCAAAAATGTGTCCAATTCTCATACCTACAGTACAGCAAAGCTTCCTCACATAAGAGTTCACGAATTCTGAAGTTACGAGATAAACCTGGAACACAAAAAAATCACAGAATTAAGCCGCAAAGGGACGCTACCCTTTTCAGCCAAACAATCGACAAGATATACTTTGTTATCTGAAAGCTGTTTTGGCAGTCGGTAAAACATATTCTATCTCATACGCTAAAACTGCTTTTACACAGCGACCGTGCTTCAATGAAGGAGGTTTTACACGACTATGTATTATACACCAAATAATTCTCAAGTAAATTTTAGCATGTAACACCTTTTTCATCACAAACCTCAGCTATATGAAAAACATTACTTTCATTTACGTAACGATGCTGCTTGAGTTAAAGTAAAAATAGGAAGTATTTTATATTTTTACGGAGCTCGCCCTGAATATATTTTACCAAGATTTTATCGGTTTTATTCCAGACGGCATATAAGCTGCATGAAAATATCGTCTTCCTCCACCAAATAGTTTTTGCTTTATATCGACAACAGACAGACTGAATTGAGAAAACAAATTTTTCGTCATCTAGAGACCTTAAAACGTAAAGATCTAAGGAAATTGAGGAAGGTGATTTCTTAGCGATTACAATACTTCCGTCGTCTTTTAGTCGAGGAAAGTAGAAATATAATGTAAACGTGATATAATCTGTTACTGTGCCTCAGAAGTCCATTTGAGTTCATTTACTGATTTTCCATGTTCCTGATCTATACGTAAGGGTTCCTTATATCACTATTTTATAAATGGTCTGCCTAGCGGACTTAGTTACATTGTTTGTTAGGATCGTTTAAAAATTAAACGCCACATTAGATTGGGCGCACAAAAAAGAAAACAATAAGAAGTGGGTACTGCTTTGGTTTGGTTGATCCCAGATGCTAAAATAAACGTGGTTCAAGTTCAGTTCAGTTTAAGTGATTGATCAACAAACGTTACGCTCGTCATCTACCAGTCGCTACCTTGCCGCTCTAGTAAATTTACGACAATTGTCGAATATCATCATCATCATCGTTGGCACTACAACCCTGGGTGGGTCTTGGCCTCCTCAAGGACTCTCCGCCATCTGTCTCTGTCTTGGGCTTGATTCTTCCAGTTGTTCACTCCTATGCTTCTCAGGTCTTTTACTACTCTATCCATCCATCGTAGCCTTGGTCTACCTCTTCCTCTAGTTCCATCAGGTTTTGCTGTTAATGCTCGTTTTGTAGGCCTTTCGTCGTTCATCCTCATAACATGTTCTGCCCATCTCAATCTTCCTAGTTTTATTATTTTTACTATGTCGACATCTTCATATATTTCATATAGTTCGTAGTTGTATCTGTTTCTCCATGCTTGGTCTTCTTGGATGGGGCCAAATATTCTTCTCAGTACTTTTCTCTCAAAGACACCCAGTCGATTCTCATCCGATTTGCTTAGTGTCCATGTTTCGGAGGCGTATGTTAGTACTGGTCTTATTAATGTCTTGTATATTATACATTTGGACTTGTGTGTCAGGTTCGGCGATCTTAGTTGTTTTTCGAGTCCATAGTAACATCTATTAGCTATGATTATTCTTCGCTTTATTTCTTCTTCGGTGTTTCTTTCATTGTTTATTTGGGAACCTAGATATATGAACTCGCGCACTACTTCTATATTATAATCGCCTACTGTTATATTTTGACCTATTCTATTTCTTCCGCCTCTATTACGTTTTACGACCATTGCTTTTGTTTTTTTCTCGTTTATTTCTAGGCCTATGTTTTAGCTGCTGTTTCTAGGTTGTTAAAGGCCTCTATGTTTGCTCTGTTTGTTCTAGTTATTATATTGATGTCGTCTGCGTGCGCTAAGATCTGAATTGATTTCGTATATAAAAAAAAAAAAATTTAAGCAGCTTTGTGAAACAACACTATTAATATTAATGTTATTAATGATAAATAAGTTAAGATATATAATAATAATGATTCTATGTACTAGTATATATTACTAAATAAACTTACTTACTTACTTACTTACTTACTTATATCGACCCGGACGTTTCTATTTTTGAATCTCGTACTGCTTTTTCAAGTGCTATATTAAACAGTAGGCACGCAAGGGCATCTCCTTGTCTCACTCCTTTCTGTGTTTTAAACTGTTTGGATGTTTCATTTTCTATCTTAACTGAACATAGGACTTGTTTCATTGTAAGTTTTGTGAGATTTATAAGCTTAGGTGGTATTCCAAGTTCTTGCATTGCTTCATATAATGCTTTCCTATTTATGCTGTCATATGCGGCTTTGAAATCTACGAACATATGGTATGTGTCTATCGTGAATTCAGTTGTCTTTTCTATTATTTGTCTTAGCGTGAAAATTTGATCGCTTGTTGATCTGCCACGGCGAAATCCACATTGGTAGTTTCCAGTTATCTGCTCAGCATATCCCACAATTCTGTTGTGTATGATGTTCTATAGTATCTTGTAGCCTGTGTTTAGGAGCGTTATGCCTCTATAATTTGCACAATTTAATTGGTCACCTTTTTTATGAAGAGGACATATCAGACCCACGTTCCATTCCCCCGGTATCACCTCCGTCTTCCATATATTTCTTATTAATTTGTGTATATACTGTAATAATTCTTCTCCGCCATATTTTATGAGTTCGCTTGGTATGTTATCAGACCCTGGTGCTTTATTGTTGTTCATTTTCATTGTTGCTTGTTTTACTTCTTCATATGTAGGGGGTGGTTGGTTTTCATCGGTTATAGGGTTATTGTTGTTTTCTTCCTCTTCCGTACTATTTGTCTCACCTCCGTTAAGATGTTCATTGAAGTATTCTGCCCATCTATCCATTATCTTGTTTTTCTCATTTATAATTTGTCCATTCTTGTCTGCGCACATTGATATTCTTGGTTTAAACACCTTCGTGGTATTATTTATTTCTCTATAGAACTTTCTGCTTTCATTTTGATGCCTTAATGCCCTCAGGGGCTAGCACATTTCGTGTTAGTACGGGCTTTGCAACCCCGAGGTACCCAAGCAGATGGCCCTCCGAAAAGGGGGTTGGGCGTGGGGCTAACTACCCCATGGGCTTAAAAACCCTTCCCCATAAAAACAGTAATAGTTAGGAAAAAATTGTCGAATATAGCTTCCACAAAATGCAGGTTATTAAGTTTCCTATTTCGAATTCTAGTTTTGAAGTACTGAAAACGTTTCCTGTTGACTTTTAGTCTGATTTAACGGAACTACTATCGTTTTTACATGTTTTGAATCGCAGCCACCCCGCATATAGTAACACCCGTACAAAACTTTTAGTACATTGCACGTAGGCGTGCATTGAATGCTCGTGGACTGCTTTGTGTATTATGCAAACAAAGTTCTAGAAAATCCTTCATCACATGTAGGACTGCACAAATTGCGCAGTCGACATCCTACAGAAACTCTCAAAGTTTGCTCCCGTCTTCAAACCCGCCTTCGACGCTTAACATGGTGGAGAGCGATTCAATGCGTTAGGCCAACACACGGAGACTGCAAAATTTTCTAGGTTTTGGCATTTTACCACTGATCGGACTGCACACAGCTAAGTCGGACTTATGTTTAATATTTAATATTGCATATGTTATTTACCGTTATTTTTAAGTATAGTATGATGTGTTAGAATACGTTTGACCTGTTGTACGCTTAAATTACCGCCTAATTTCGTGTGTGTCGTAAAATAAGTTTTAGGGCTTTTCCAAATGTTTTAATGCACCTTCCACCATCGTATCTATATTGTCCTTGTGGAATTCTGCTGCAGTGCGTCGGCTTGCCCGCTGAAACGTAATATTATAAATGCTATATGTTATGTTTTCCAGTTCGTGAAATATCGTGCATTATCTTCATTTGTAAAGTGCAGTGCAGTTTCGTGTGTTTTACAGCTAAGCCAGTATTTTGAGAATAAAAAATATGGTGAGGTTCCGTCAAGTCCGAAATGAAGTAGTACAAATACAAGAGCTGAAAATCGTACACCTTTTCCACTGCCAGAAAATCTCTTGTGGTAGGACCTGTCAGTCCATCACAAGCATTCAAAACGCTACAGTAGCGCCCTGAACAATAGCAAAAGCATTTTTCCCCGTTCACACAGAAAAGTTACAACATTATGATTGTCGCCTTCTTATTATCTTGGTGAAGTAGTCCATGCGATTTTGGAATTTCAGTGGTTTTGTTCATTTGGTTCAGCTGGTTTGAGTTAAACAATAAAATCGCTTTTACCTAATACTTTTTGTATATGACCTTATACTAGATCTAACTAAAATAAATTGTATGCAAATTTTAATACGATCTGTAAAAATCCCATTTCCGCTTCAGACAGTGGTTCCGCTCTACAATAAAACGCTTATTAATTTAAAGCACCGGATGAAATTTAATAGTTTTGAGGTGCTGGTGCAGTAACTAAAGACTTCTCTCTTTACTTCAACTATTCAAACCATGCTATTTCTGTGGTAATTTCCTTAAAATAATAGAGTTCAGTTTTGAAAATTCTCAGTATTATTATTGTAATGTAGTGCTTTGTACTTACATAAATATGTTAATTTATAATATCCTACTTTATTATAAAAGCTAAAATGAAACATCTTTGATACTGCACAAATACTGCGAGTTATAAAAAACACTTCCTTTCGTTGTCACTGTCAATAAGTTCTGAAGGCTTTGGAATCTTGTTGGCATGGTAACAAAACGCGCATTGTTCCTATGTAATGTAAATACAGACAAATATCAATCTACAACAGAGAATATAGGTACTGCCACAGTCTTAAAAGTTGAGTTCTGTAGAAATGTAAAGCATTTTGGCGAACATCTACGTTGAAAAGTGAAAAATTGACCTTGTAGCGGTAAATGTCAATATATTCTCTTTAAAAACTTACTTGCTGAACATTAAATTAAGGTAAAACTGCTTCAAACTGTTTTCTTGCTGTAAATAAATGTGAATAACACTACCCGCAAAAAGAGTTTTCTTGTTCTTGTTTGCAAAAACAAATAGTCATTTAGCAGAATGAACCAATAACTTTAGCCACCATATGTTTATTTACGAAGACATTAGATTAAAGGATTGGTATTAAGTAGGAAATGCAAACAGTTTATGTCCGATAACAGCGTCGAAACTTTTATTATTTAAAGCAACTAAAGTTACCGGAGTGGTTCTTGACCATAAAGAGGCACTTAATTGTTTTGCTAATTAGTACAAGCAACGACGAGTCGATCAATTAGGGCACCAGATTCAGTAACTTCCCAAACCGAACTTCGCAGAACTACATGACGCAAGCGAGCTACGACCGAACAGGCTAAAAGCAAGAATAAACGAAATAATAGTTTGTTTATTTACAATGATCTCTAAATGACATCCAAAAGTAATATAAGCTTAACATACTTGCGACACAAATAACATCAGCAATATGTCAAATTTACAGATACTTCAACGTGCAACTAAGTGGCGTACTCATGAATCAGTTAAAATTTACACTGCGTCCTCAAATGCAAAATGTAAAAAAAATATTTACACAAAGGAAAATTAGTATGTCAAAGCAAGTGTACAAACAGCACACGAAACACTGTTTAAGAAATTGATTCAATTGATATCGTACGAAATCGATCAAGCGAAAGTATTAGAAGTTCTAAATAAAGTATTGCGACTAACGCTTCAACAGAACTATCGATTAATTTGTTCTACATATAACATTTTAATAGGAAATTAACGAATGCAATGGTTTACCATAAAAGTTCACAACTTTTCGTTTAAGCTCAAACGTTAACCTTCGCTATAATCGCCGAATAATTCAAATAAATAGAAGCTATAAAATTTGCTCCGTGTGCTGCTGCTATTATAATTGGTAGTATTACATAGAATTGAAAGATTTGTGCAGTGCGAAATAAGATAATCATCAACAGCAGGCCACGAACGGCAAATTCCAAGGCGTAGAGTAGAATCAAAGGGTTATTGGGCATCGTGAATCGACGAAAACAGGCATAAAGAAAAGGACAACTTCGGAGCGAAAAATATATCGGAATACTTTGGTGGTTTTGGAAATCTAGTGCAAGTTTGGGACTGACTCTGTGGTGACGGCTCTATCAAAAGCAACATTTGCCTCAGAAAAACACTCAAATGAAATTCCTGTTCAAGAAGATAACTTCCACCCCCATTTGGTGTCGAAAGCATATAAAATTCTTAGCTCAACGCCTACTATACTATATAAGGATCTCGGAGCGCGTGCGAGCGCTTGAGATGGCCGTACCCGTAGCAAAAGCGGCGATAAATCCCCGCCGACGAATTTCGAATTGTAACAAATGGCGACCAAAATCAAAATTTGGTATTATGTTCCTAGGTTTTCTAATAAAAAAAAGTTTTTTGGCTACTTTTACCTTCTCCAACTTCTTGACTTGGTATCCGATATCGGACGTTGGTGTAAAGATCAAAGCAATATTTTTATTCGTTCTTAGTGGTGCGCACGGCTTATAAATCCTATTTTCGTGGAAAGTGAATTTCCTAAGATGGGTTCTTCTTAGAAAATTTATATTAACGAGTACAGTAAGTTGATTGTATGGGTTGCATTAGACCACATGGTAAACGTTGGTTCTGGAGACATAAGATGTGACACCAATCGCGTCTTTTAATGCACTTAATTCTGCCAAATTAATGAATTACTTATTGGTAGTACTGTCTTGTACTAACCAGAAGAAAGGTATAATTTTACAAAAGGAAAAAATACAAAACGTGGAATATGGTGTATTTTCAGGAAACTAAACAGTTATTACGGATGTTGAGATAATTGAAGAAAGATAATTAGAAATAGATCAGAAGCTAATTATGATGTAAAAATAAGAAAAATACACAATAACGTAAGGAGAAAGTACATCAAGGAACTGAAAAATGAGAAAAACAGACTAAAAATGTCAGGATAACCTGGAGCTAAAACCAAATGGAGTAGAAGAGGCATTACAAACCTGGAAGAAATGTGAAGCGTTTTTAAAAGAACTGCAAAAAACACAGCAGAAGAGATATGTGGTGATGAAGAAACTAATGAAAACTATAAAAAACAAGAAGGTAAAATTAACAAGCAAGAGAAGCTGAGAAGAAGAAAAAAGTTAGCTCGCAAAATGTTAACAGAACCAAAAATGAGCAAGATAAGTAAAAAACCAAAACAAAAAAGTAGCACAATGTGGAGAAGAAATTGAAAAAAAATCATTCCTTAAACACCAGAAGATCTAAAGGAGGATTAAAGGTAAAGGAAGTATAATCAATAGATTTATCAAAAATCGAAATGAACAGTCAAAAACGTCAGAAGAGACGTTGAAATCCGGGGAAAAATGTTACAGCGAGACATTTAGTAATATAAATAGGGAATGGAATGCTGAGCCAGAAAGTATAACACTTGAAGAAAAACTAGAATAAAAAATTAAATAGTCACTATAATATACTATAAAGGTGTTACGACATTAAAAACCAGTAAATCTATTGGAGAAGATAATATCGAGACAAAAGCAGTAGAGGGGGGGGGGTAAAGTCGTAACATGGCGAAATTTTGTTGAATAGCATAGAACGAAGAACCAATTCCAAAAAATTGACAGAAAAATGCTATAGTTCCAATTTATAAGAAAAACATTGAAAAGTCAAATTGCGATAATTACAAGTCTATTTGCTTAGCTATAATCTGCTTCAAAATCTCAAACAGTAATAGAGAATAAATATTAAGCGCCGAAGTGGAAGGAAAAATGGAAGGCGAGCAAACAGTTTGGCGATCCTATTAACAAACAAGTGATAATATCAGGATATTGAATAATTTAACAGATAGTGCGATGACAACAAGTAAACAGCTGAACATAACGTTTATAGATCTCAGTGCAGCCTTTTTCAACATAGATAACTAAATAAGTACTATGAAACTGCTTAAAAGAAATGCAAGCAGCAGGAAAATTACTAAAAGTAATCAAAAGTGTATATCAAAATGTCTATGGCACAGTACAAGCAAATAAAAAAGATCAAGATTTTTGGAATTGCTTAAGTCCACTATTATTCCTCATAGTGATGACTGGTTACTAAAAAATACTAATACGAAAACACCTAACTCTATGGTTAAATTGAAAGACTTAAATCCAGTAAAAGTATACAATCTCTTATATGCAGATGAAAGTTCTGATGGCTAAGATACATAGCAAAGCCCATGTTTAAGTCAGTTAAAACATTAGTTAACATTTTGTTTTAAAACTATAGTTATTTCAAAATATTGTGACAAGTCGGTCGGCCAGCCAACCATAAATAATGTGCAGCCATAACGGTTCTGAATTTTTAGTCAGTTCGACACCTCTAGGTTGTGGTTGCATAACACTATTCAAGGATCTCGAGTACCTGATTAAGGTGCTTCTGACGACGAAGAAGCAGTACTACATTGGTCATGAAGCCGTTCTTAGATAAACAAGCACTATTACCAAGCTACGAGTAGTATTCGATGCATTCAGTAAAACTTCAAATAGCACAACTTTAATTAACAGGTGCACGTGTGGACCCACAACTTCAACAAGGACTCTGGGATATATTCCCATTATAAAAAATAGAAAAATAAAAAGTGATGACAGTCACAGATAGCAGCCTAAATCATACTAAAGGAGTTCGGCTCAGCCTGAAAATACCTCAGAGTCAAATAATTATCCCTAGTACCCAGAACCTACAAACTTGAGTTCATGGCTCATTCCAATCAGACACCCAGAGTCCATGCACCATCCCAAGATCTAACAATCAGTAGTGGACATGTTGTCTTTGACTGTTGGAAAAGTTACGTCCGAATCGCCCACTGTGTGACGGTGAGAAGGCTCGAACTGAACAAGAAGGAAGGCATCTTTATCGGATATTTGCAGCTTATTTAGAAGATAGGTTTGTTTAGACGACAATAAAGAAGGAATGAACTAATGTCACGCCAATTTAATTGAAAACCTTCTAAATTCTTATATTACAGCTTTCTTTGTGAGTATATTTAATGGAAAGTGAGTGAAACACACACTGAGCAATATAACTACCTTCCTAGACTGCAGTTTACCAAAACTAATCTACTGATATAAGAAAAATTACTTGCTTACACTTTGCCAACTTTCAAACTTCTAAATTTAAATTGCGTGTCCTTGGCGAACCTCAGTTTAGCCAGCCCCATTAAGGAGCAGTTTCGCATAAGATTTATGATCAAAGCTAATCGACCTTTCCGCCATCTGCGCCAAAACATGCAAAATATGGGTAAATAGGGCACAACCTCGCCTGTCTAAGCACAAGCCCAACCTCTACACCAAATTCCTCGATATCCGCCTCGCCAAGCTGACCATTCAGCAATAAAAACGGACCCACCCTAAATTACTCGGAAATCAATACCCCGAAGATGGCCTAGGTTAGGATACTTCGAAGTTCAAGGGCGTCCAGGTGGCTGAAAGCTGAAAGCCCGCGACAACTGGCGCCGCATTGCGGTAGGCAAGCGGACCGCCAAAGATCGATCGAGCGCAGTTTGCAGAAACCCATAAATTTGGAGATCAAACTGTGAAAAATGGATTTGAGCTAAAAAACGGCGTTATACGTAATCGGGGCACTTTTTTAGGGGTAAATCTTTATAGTAAGTAGAAAAAAGCTGCAAAGAAGGCAGCTGCGCTCGGCTTTTCGTTTCGAGGTGCGCTTTGTAGATGGCTCTGCAACAGAGTATCGATTTTGAGATTAAATTATTCTTATCGCGCAGAAAGCTATATAAATTTGTGATAATTCACGATTTTCTAAAAAACTAGCTTTTATCAGAGATGTACTACATTTTTCACGAACTTTGGAACTACTGCCACACTTGCATTAAAACCGTGGAATATAATAACGTATAAGTAGTATTACTACGAACCGCGATGTACCAGGTGGCTATAAATATCTGATATCACATTACCTTTGGAATCAGCACCACTTTATTAAATTGATGAATTCAACTAAACTAAATGTCATTAATGTCATCACAACTAAAATTCCTATCTGTCAAAAATTATTACAGATTGCAATAGGTCTTGAAGTTAGAACAGGATTTTTATAATCGAGTCGAAGGCTAAACTGCAGAATCTGGGGCACATTCCCCTCCTCTTATTTGCATTTTATTACATTTCATACCAATACTTATTATAATTGAAATGTGTATAATGCTAACCAACATTTATAAGTAGCTAATTCCATGGCTACCGGGATCTCAGATGTTCATGGCCATCCGGTATAAAGATATGAAAGAAAATAACGGAAAGCGTGTGCTGCTCGGGATTAAAACTCATTCCAAATATCGATAAGCGTAAATGAAATAACGATAAGAGATCCGAAACTTACATACAGATACATAGAATATAAGAGGACTGGGGCATAAATTACAAGAACTACAAAGCAACTTGAAAACACGAAAGTACACTCTACTATTAGGGTTGCCCTTTCGTATACACCAAAACCGGACATATTTCGTTTTCGTATTCAGAAAATAATAATAATCTACACATACTAATCGAACTCCGTATCCCGAATCCGGGGCAAGTTGAGCATTGTACCGCTAGATGCCAGCGCATAAAGCAACAGAATCTACACCGCAAGGTAAAATGAGGTTACAGATTATACATATACATATACATACTAATCGAAGAAAATTTATTTAACTATGTAATAATGAAGCATAATCATCTTCGTTTCTCTTGATGTTTTAATTTATGGAATTACTACAAACTAAATGCCAATTCTTAATAATTACCTAAAACACCGAAGTTAAAACAGTAAAACCTAATGACTATGTTGTTACATAAGCACACTGCATTGCCGATGCAGTAAGCAGGTCAGCTGTACTAAAACCGCCTACATAAAGGCCTCAGCTCTATCACGTCACGATGTCGTGACGTCAGGTATAGAATAAATAGGAGTACAGATCGTAACTACATATGTTTGTTGCAATGTTCACTAAATTATAATTGTTCAGTTTTTTTATAGAAAAGTCACTGCGTGCCTTCATTAGTGTTTAGTGGTGTGCGTGTGAGTAATTTACCATCAGTACTGCACAAATAAACATATAAATAACTGTTACAGCTGGTTGTGAAATAAATGCATTATAAGCAAGGTATGCGAGCTACTCCGTAATTTTTCTTCAAGGAAATATTATACGGGCTATAACGGAGATGATTTTGAAATGTCCTACAGAGGAGGCTTTGAGTCGTAATAATTTTGTTTAAATAAAACATGTTTTAAGCAGGAGGCTTATTTAGTTAATTTGTTTGAATGCCGTTATCATGACGAATAAAGAATAGCCATTTAGCCATTTAATACTAAATAATTTCTGGGCTGACGTTACGCGGCGCCGGAGAGTTGCGGCCTTATTTTTTAGACGGCATTGACAGTAGACACATACTGTTTAAACGTAGAAAATACAAAGTGGCATAACAGACTAGACAGTGGTCTCAAATACCGGACTGTCCGGGCGAAAACCGGACATGTGGTAGCCCTATCTACTAAACGAGATTTGTCCTGCAAGTATCTAAATATCTCCCCAACTAGTTCTGCAATTTTAGTAAAACTTGACGAGATCCTAATCCGCAAATTTATCAAGCTGCGTCGCCCTGGAGCTATTCGGTCGACTGCAATATGCAGTGGCGTGACATATTAAAACTGGGTTCTTCAGAACTCTTTAGAATCATCAAATGTGAAGCAATGGGTTGGACCACAATTTTTCCAAAACGTTAGACGTTTCTGGGCAAGCAATGAATCATGGGTTTACTGTTACGACATTGAGGCAAAAGTGCAGTTTTCGCAAGGGAAACACCGGAAAAAGAAGGCCAAAGAAAGCGCATGCAGTGCATCACCATACGAAATTTGGGTTAATTTTTGGGAACAAAATGTAACGCCTCGTTTAGAACTTGTAACTGCTGTAACCTACTTTAATTTAAACGCACTTCCTTCTCAATATTATTAGCTCGAACTGCAATATGTGTGTCGCACTCCAAAATGGAAATTTACGCTGAGATATTGAACTTGAGGTAATATATAAATACAGAAATTGTATGACATTCATTTCCATACAGTTTTAAAATCCGTTGTGTTCTTTTCGATGTGAGTTAACGTAAACTGCAATTGCTCACATAAGTTATACCAACTCTAGCCACCTTAAACATACCCTTAACAAGTTTCCAACTCTTCAGCCACTACCAAACACATTAACCTGCCTTTGTCAAGGAGTAAAGCACGTTTCCTGAATTACTTCCTAAAAGTATAATATTGAAACACAAAATAGGAGCTATGTGAAAACAAGTTTCACTGATTTTTTACGATAAAGGTGTTGTCCACTATGCGTATTCTCCATTACGAATACTACCAAAAAATTTTATGTAAACTGACAGTTGTAGTGGGGTGCAAGAAACCTCATCTCTGAAAGAGCATATCCTCCAACACCTTATTGCTTAAGTCGGCTAGCTCCCGTACAGCCCTGACACGGCTTCTTGCGATTTCTGGCTGTGCCAAGAATTAAACGAGATTTACGGATGTCTAGCTGCTCAAAAAGAACGTAACGTAGCAGCGAAAGGCTATTCCAAAAAGTGAGAATGAGACAGGCTTCAGCAAGTGGAAGGGGCACTGGAATGAATCCGTTGTTTTAGAGTAGCTATTTCTTTTTTAACTAACAGGACAGATCTGCCTGCAGAGGATTTCATGTTGTTACTTCAGCTCAAGTTGTAATATTTCGCCTTTATTAAAGTTGCTTGCTTTAATTTATTTTATGCCTCGGATTTACTCTAGTCGAAGAATGGTACCTTTCAGTTCAAACATGGGATAGATCAATTATAACACCATTGTTGACAACAATAGCTGCCGCAACTACTTCGGATTAAAAGTGCGGTTCTGCACGTTACCTGTGTGTAGCGGCTTGCTTACACACGGCCGGGAAGACGGTGGACGGGCCCGGCTTCTGGCGGAGAAATTTGCCGGTGGCCGAGGCTCGAATTTCGGTGCAGCGGTGACCTCGGAGTTCCCTCGTTGAAACGGCGGAGCACTGGAACTGGGATGCCTTCAGGTATGGGCTTCCGGGATGCAGGAAGCTGATTTAGCAGGTGAGCGCCTTATCTCGATATCTTCCGGTATCGGTTACTGGTAGACGGCTGCAGTGGTAGAAAATCTCGGAGCGCTTCAACGCAAACAAAAATTAAGTTTGTTGAAACGCGGCCTTCGGAAATGTAATTGAAATCTACGCACATAAGTTAGCTTACAAGTACCGCGGTTATGGCTTGTAATTAATGGCTATCTGGTTATGCAGGATGCAGGCAAAACTAATTTACAGAGGCCGCGGTCTCACCTTGCAATTAATAAGGGACGGGTTTAGGAAAGCGCACTTGGTTGCTAGAACGTCCTCACGGGCTGACAGTTATACGCTGCCGGCTCCTCAAGGGCGCTAATAAAACAAATTCACATTACTTAGACAGTCAACTCTGCCAGAGTAAAGCGAAGTCGTTCAAAGTGAGGCAAGAGAGGGTTTCGGTCGGGATCTCGAATGGTAACCTCCTCGGGAGCTGCCACATGCTCTTTTTATACACAGGCTCTCTACTCCTTTGGTGAGGCAAACACTCTTGCGTATCATTTCAGCGGTCTGCGCATCGGCTGCCGACTTCGGTTATCGCCTTTTGACGCGGCGTCGAGATGCAATGGCTTGATAAGGCGACGAATTAAATTCTGAATACTTTTTAAGTATTTTTCCAATTTAAATTCATGAGCGACACGTTACAAAGTTGGTCTTAATAGGCAGGCGCTTTGACGACATTACGGCAAAACTTTTCGAGACTTATACCGTAGATGCCAACGGTGTGCCTAAAAGTCGGGAAAGATTACTTCGGAGGACGCCAGGAGTACTTAGGAATAAGTACGTAACATGCTCTGTATGTGATCGGTTCTGTTTCGTATTTATTCAACCTGCCTACCTGCAGAAAACAGGTCAAAAAAGGGACAAAACGTAGTAAAAGAAGGAAGAAGGCGGAAGGGTACATACATTTGGAATTAAGGCCAAAACCATAAGAAAAATTATCATTACATGGAAACATAGTAGACGATAGAATCTCGCATTGTCCAACATTTACGAAACAGCAACCGTTAGATAAGAATGAAGCACTCTATTAAGAATATATAATAACATCGATAACAGCTTGTACATCCTTTAAAATATTACATGGGTGGGTGTCACCACTTTAGCTTGTTTATTCACCTACGATTAAATAAATAGAATACAAAGTAAATTAAGACTAATGGAATATATTAGAGGCATACACGTATAGGTGAATTGGTAGAAACTTCCATACTACCGCTAATTTTTGTTGATGAATTAAGAAAGGGCCAAATCCAAAGGGTTTCCTTTCATACAGTGCTGTTCTTGTCTGCTCCATAGTAATTTGGTACGCTGTAAGCTTCTTGGTTTCCAGATTTGTCAGACAACGAACAGCTACAAATGTCAACATTTATCGAGAGATGGATCTATCTTGCAAGCCTCTAGAGTTCCGGATGTTGAAATTTTTCGAGGCATCAAAAATTCCGGGAATCGTTTGCAAAGCATTATCTTCTGTTGGCAATTAGTAGTTTGAAAGCATTTTTAATTTTAGATAATATGGAATGGCATAATGCCGAAAAAAAATATTTAACTAGTATGCTTGTTGTTGCTACTAAAAAAGAAATATGTGGGCTATGTACGTTATGGACACGATCTAGCCATACAGAGTACCAGGTATTTTCGCGTTGACTACTAACGTGATATGAAAGTCCTACTGGAATTCTGGCTGTACTTCCAACACCATGAATGCTACATTTTACAAAAAAAGTGTCATTCTGTAAAAGGCTTTTATCCGGATTTGTTTTAGTTTTAAAAACGTCGCCTAGAACGGGGATCGATCTCAAGACGATTGGCTCGTTAGTTCAACCTATAAAAACCTTCGACGTTACCCTTGTTATGTAATAAATTGATTAATTTACATATGATTACAATTTTTGGCAATTATTATTAAGCTGGTAACTTTGAATTAAAATGTAAGTACTACGCACGCTGCCATTAAAATTTCAAATTGCTAGAAATAACAATTCATGACATGATTACTTACTCTATAATGGTTTTGCCTTCTAGCAAATTCTTATAATCTGATTTGTATGTAATTGAACGGACATTCAAATAGTTCTTTTGTAAGTTCCAAGTAAATACGATGGTATTTGTCTGTAATTATTTTCTTGATGTGGCTACAAAACATGTATACAAGGAACCATTTCTATTACAGTTCGTTGACTGTAAGTTGTAAAATTTTAACCTGCCATTTAGATTAAAGATATAAAGGCGACATTCGGCTAACCTTATGGGTTGTAACGCAAAAGTTACAGAAACTTTTACGCCGCACTACATAAATTACAGTCGAGCATGCAACTGCGCCTTTAACTTTGTCATTAGGGTGCGTTTTAAAGATACGTTATGATAGTGTTATTTTTTGGGGTGGATTTATTTTAAGCACGTATTAAGCATTCGTTGAACTGATTCGCCGTAAAAGTTATTTTGTATAAAAGGACATTATTTGCCCGTTAATATTTTATTAGTACTCAGACCTACCCTCATTGTTATCTAATGTATTAGTCGCTGCTTATGAATAATTGGTGACTTAATAATATATTTGACAGGGTTAGGTCGAGCAGCGAGCGGTCATTTTCTACTACAAAAACTACGAAGATAGTAAAGTACGAATAGTTATTGCGATTAATTACAGAATTCTTTTTTACATATGTTTTCCCAGCTAAGTTGTATGCAAGGCATGAATTTTATATTTACAGAGCTAGTAGCTATTCTTCTACGTTATCAATTCATAATCTGATTTATTCGTTTTATTTACTAGTTTCATGACTTGGTACTATACCAGCAACGTAGCGATAATGGTCCAATAATACGAATGAACATCTAACGTCCATGTAGTATTACACCTTTTTAGGATTAGGACGCCTTGCCTTTATTCGGGAATGATTTTTTTCTTTTTACTTCCTTTTACAATAACGGAAGTATTGGATTCACCCCAAAAATTTGAAATTAAGTTTTCAACAGATATTAACGTTTTAGAGTCCCCGGAACCAAAAAACATATTTTTTTCATTAGTCTGTCTGTGTGTCTGTGTGTCTGGCTGTGAACAGAATATCTCAAAAACGAAAAGAGATATGACGTTGAAACTTCATATATAAGTTTTATGTACTATGTACATCCGACAGCAAGACTTTCAAAAAAATCGCATAACCGGAAGTAGATGTTTACGCTTGTGATTTTTAATTTTTTTCGATTTTTCAAAAACGGCTATAACGATTTTTTCAAACTTTACATTTTTATTGCAGTATTAATGTGTATTGATGTGATATAGGTGATTTTCCAGTTGAACACTAAAATGGGTTTATTTTGCTTTTTTTATATTTTTTTATTAACTCCTATTTTAAATAGAACATCCGGTTTATTAATAAATTTTTGAATTCAGCTCTACAGTAAATTTGTCTCTTTAACTAACGCTCTATTTTGTATCGTTTTTGTAGAATTTGTAATTTTTTAAAATTTTTGACCAACGCTTAAACATTTAAAATCAAATTGTTGGCTAATTATAAGATCACTGTAAAAGGAAGTTGTGTGCGTGTATCGCATCAAATTTTTTCAACTAGGTACCTGCACAGTTAGTATTTTTGTGTGGCTGCTCCTCTACATGTTCGGAAGTGTTAAGTAAATTTGTGATATTAAAGCTGTTATGCACGAGTTTAGATCACAGCGGGGCGTAAATGCAATAAAGACAGCCTTGGACTTTTCCGTGAAACGCCAGCTCGCTAATTTAGCATTTTTATTGTGTGTCAACTGTTCTTTGAATATAGCAGGGAAGAGGGAGCCATCAATCCTTTCGCTCCCTCATGTATCGAATATCAAGTGACACAATTGCGGGTTAATGACAGGATGACGTTGTGGAAATTTTTCTAATTTTTCTTTATCATGAATGCCACGATGTAAAATGTAACCATCGACTCTTTTGTTCTGCCAGTTTCTGTCACCCTGGAATAGCAGACAAAGACATGAACTTCGTTATAAATTTGAATAAGGGCAATCAGCGCAAGCGTGCATAGGGGTTAAATCCACATTTCAACTTAGAATCTTCTGGAAATTGATTGATATACTCCTTGCGGGACCCCACCAATCAAAAGTTGTCAAGCCAATAGCTTGTCATTGGGCACCAAGAGCCAAGTAATCATCTGATCTTTCATACTTTTCTTTGCGAGTCAAAATTAGACATAGCACAGTTTGCAAGTCCAATTATCAGAGACACGTAAAACAATTGTAACTTGTCCCACGTCTCGCTCAGCATATTAATTTATATTGTGTCATTTGTTTTTGCCATTACTTTGTGTTGTTGAGGAAGCTGGCTGGAGCACCTTGGGGCAGAAAGAAATATTTTCCTAAATTAGTTACGCGAACATTTCGGGCATGGGTGATACCCACAGTTTTACGTTGCAATTTTGGCCATGAGTTCCATACCAAAAAACAGAGTCTTCGAGTCACAGTTAGTGCGGATTTAGTAAGAAATTTCAGTGTGCCAAATTTGATTAAGGAAGTGAGTTTGTTGAAAGCTGCCGATCCGTATAGCATAGATTCCGATATCTTCTTGAGGATTCTGATAGCGTTTCCCTGGTAGATGTAGCTTCCCAGCAGAGAGTGAAGATTGCCGACACCGACACGAAGTGTGACAGCCATGTTGCCGACGTACATCGAGTGAGAAGCCGCAAAAGTTCTAGAAACAATTAAGTTCTCAGCCGGGTTTACTGTGTAAAATTTCGTGGTTAGTTCACTAAATAGTGGGGCCTAATGCCGACAATGAGTCATAAAGTCTAATATTTAAAGCAATAAGTAATCTAAGCTTAAATATTTGACGGGCGTAATTAATTTTTTTAGCAGTATGTGAACCCCATATGACGTGATATAAATGTAGATATAATATTTTCTTAACGTTTAGTTGCGTTTATTATATTTGCATATATTCAAATTCAATATAACTAAATTAAACTAGCTCTTGCTTTTCTTTTATGGTGTTTGCATGTGACTCCTAATCTTTTTATGTTATTTATTTGTTGTGTAAAGAATGTTAGCTACTGCAAGAGATTAATTATAAGGTAAGTTCGTAGAGGCAGAAAACTGGCCTGTCGCACACAAACGCTGTCATCAAGCTCAAGGGATTGCCCTTATTTCGTACTTCAAGGGGTAATTTTTACAGAAATATCGGAGTTGTGGCGTCCAGATTCATTAACAGCTCATCTAAGTTGCCAGGTCATCAATTAAATTAAAGAGTATTGAATTGAACCACGCCCTTTCCGATAAGCTAAGCTGGCAAAATTGTGTTATAGTATAGTATAGTGTTTCACCAATTTGATGTCTAGCAATTATCATATAAAAGCTGTCGCCTACTTTTGTATCACAATTACCGTTTACCGTGTAACAAAATCTGGATGTTGTGTCTTAATTTCCGTTTTATATGTAACAAAACTTCCACGATTAATTCATGCTTATTTTGGATATATGTTGGCTGAGATCCACTTTAAGGGCGTCTTTCCAGTTGGAGCATATGGTGGGTACCGGTGAAATTAGCCCGGGAAGGACCAAAGCTAGCAACTATCTCTGGGTCAGAGTGAGAGGCTGTAAATGAGATAGAAGTGAGAGCAGATCCTTACCGCCAAGTCGGTATAACGGCGGATAAATTTCTATGAAAAAAAGAGGCGGCATCCTCTGTTCTGATTAGATTGATTACTGAACGCTTCCTTACCCATCTTGCTAGCCTGGGGTTCTAAAGGTTTCCACAGTTCTTAAATATGACTACATTTATAATTAGCTTTCTGGCAGCCGAGAAGTGGATGGACATGAACAACAATCTGAAGGCGACGATGGATGGAAAAGTAGAGGGTTCTAAGAATCTCCGAGGTCTAAACAACGATCATCATAAGAAAACTACAAAATTCTGGATAGGAATTAAGAAGATCGGAGTATTTGTAGCACATTCTCGACAAAACAGCAAAAGCAGCTGGAAATTATAAATCGAAATAAAATAAAACGAGTAAAAGACGAACGGATCGTTCTCAAATTAGGAAACAATATTACGCAAAGGAAAGGAAAACTAGACTATTAGTGGAGTACGCTTTATAGCATGAAAAGTACATAAAGATCGTATTTAAAATATTAGATCTGCATCAGGTCGAGTAGTAACCACAACTTATTCAAGTATATATTCCGAAAACGTTTTATGGTGAATTTTATGGCCAGGTTAGAATCGCATTAGACAACCTAATCGCACAGCACACTGAATAGGATGAAAACAGCAACGATAAACAAAAGTGTAAGAAAAATGAATTCCGTTATACAAGTTTTAACATCTAGAAGGCAGTTGGCAGCTGAAGATCAAAAGTATACCTCAGAGTAAAAAAGTGTGTATAAAAGGATTGAAATAAAGATGAAAGAAAAGAGCTTCAGAAGAGGAGAATGTTAATAGAGTAATTAAGTAAAAAAAAGTGGCACAACAGCATTAAAACCAATAGTAATTTAGATGAAAAGCAAATTTACGCATTTAGAAACAATTGGGAGATAAAAAATTATGGAAATAAATTTAAAAAATAATTGAACAATTTTATAAGGAACTCTACTAACCTAAATCTTTGAAAAACGGAAATAATGAGAAAAGCACTGAAACCTATGCAAAATAACAAAGTACCGGGGACAACAAAGTTCTGTTTCGCAGAAGTAGATTAGATTAGATTATCTAATTGAAACATCAATAATAGAGAACTCAAATGACTCAACCGTAACGTTGTTATACAACAAAAAAGACCAGACACGACTACAGGATTATAGATCAATAAGTTTACAACTAGTGCTATATAAATGCATGACGAAACTACCTAGAAATTGACTATCCCCCAAACCAGATGAATATGGCATATTCAGGTCTACTAGTGCGATATTGGATTAACGCTAGCCAAACCCAGGCCCTTGTCAACTGGTTGAAAGTAATTGTAAGTTTAACCTGCTTTTATTTAACCATCAGCTCTCCAGAACTACATATACAGTTAACTAGCACGGCGATCGGATACTGTACCTTCCTTTAAAACAGGAAACAATATAACACTTTGTATTACAACGTGCAGCTCACAAAATATAAGGGTGAGTTTGAAATTTCTGGGAAAGCAATAGCATGCACATGGTTTAAGCAGTCGATTTTACGTTAATCCCATATCGTACTATCAATCCTCAATATACCGTGTATTCAAAAAGAGATTACATAAGGGTTGCCCATGGAAACTAGAAGTTATGTAAGCAGTAAGCTTTAGAATTCATTAAGTGTCATTGTTTTGGTTGTTATCATAAGTTTATATTATAATCTGCAATGGAAATTCTAAGTCTTGCTGTTGACATTAGTTTTGCTTGGCATGGCCAACCCTTATGTAATTTCTTTTTGAACTCATGCTACTTTATCAATCGATTTTCGTTATTTTGAAAAACATTCGACTCGGTAGAATGTCATCAAATTTGACTCGTTTTCAACATTCCTAAATTATTACGAAACCACATGGGCACATTTGAGGCGCCGACTAACTAAACAGTGGAGACGGTGTGCAATTTTTTACAACAGGTTAAAACAATGCATGCGAATATTGTAAGCGCCAGCAAGTCTTTATACAACAAATGTGCACAGTCTATCGCATGATAATTCGAGAGGGTCACAGTAGCAAAATAAGGCAACTAAATAGTAACAATGTAGAGTATTCAAATGTAATCACAGTGTATTATAGGCAGTACAAGGAACATCTACTTGTAATGCTCTACAATACTACTGGTGAACCCACTAAATAATAACGGTAAAATCATAGTACCTACCTAATTCGCACATTAAACAATTAAGTGAATAATTACAAATATGCTTACGTCTAATACACGAGCAAAGTGCACACATAGGTCAAAGATCGACTTTAGATTCCAAAAGCTAAATATCAACTGATTAATTGAGTGACTAGTTGACAAATTAAACTACTACAATGTCTGCGGTGTGAACGCTTTGGAGCCGTGCAAAATGCACAAAATCGAGAGGTTAGAGTTCCAACATCAATCGCACAAAGCAACAGTGAAGTTCGAGAAACTGTGGAGGAATTCAATCAAATCGGCCAGCAAATACACAACCCAACAATGTTTAAAGGTTAAAACCACAAATACTGAAAACGCCATAGTTAGTTCTAGGCGTGAATAGCTACACATCTTGGCTAACTGGTTCAAGATCGCGTTGACATAATCAGCACCTGAGGGACACGGGGGGCGGCTATGAAACTTCTAGCGGGGTTCCAGATGCAAACTTTGACGAAAAGATGATTCTGGATCCGATACTAACGGCTGCAGACCATAGCGCAAATTAGTACAGACTCGTATAATCCGTCACATAAACAGTGCAAAAATTCATCCCAACTCTGGGTCAAAGACAGCTGTGTTTTTCAGCAAATTTTGCTGCTTAGTCCGCCGACAAGGCGTGGAAGACCAGATTCCAAAACGTCGCTAACAACCCAAAATTTGCCAAAAGGCGCAGATTAAAACTGCATCTAAAACTTCAACATCAGGCCATTAAGCTCTAACTAACCCAAAGTCACAAAGCGCAATGGACTTTGCTGATTCACAGCACAGAAAGCAAAGAAGGCCGCGCAACGCGCTAAAGTATAGATACCAAACCCATGCCAGATGAATACAGCTCACCTCGACAAAGCAAAACTAAACCGAATAGACGAGCTAAAGCCGATTTGACACCATAAGTATGTATAGGAGAGCTAGATGAGATTTTATACTGTAATGCTATGATCCTAGTCTGATAAAATGTTTCGTCCTGGTGTGCAAAATAACCCGCTTCGGCTGCTAAAACTTCTTCAGTGGACGAATATCGTTGCCCTCAAGTCTGATGGAGGTAGACCCAGTGAGTCGGGAGGTGAGGTAGCAATTAAAAGCGCCAGCGATGAATTTCAGCTATTGTAACTGCAGGTCACATTTTTTAAAAATTCCAGGTCGCTTTCTTATTATTTACTTACGAAGTTTGTGTAACAAGTTAGAATAGTGTTTTTTTGTTATGGTTTCACTCTTAGAAACAAAATTTGCCATCAATATTCAGCATCAACATTGTCTTTTTTTGGGGGTGGTAAACTATTTTTAGCAAATATTCACATTTTAGTGTGGTTTTTTAAAACGCGTATTGTTTAATCCTGCACGACAATCCTCACTTGAAGTACAGGAATGGAATATATCAAGCCCAAGCTAATTTTACAAATTTTCTTGGTAGGGTCTTTTTTGAAGCGATCAGAGCGTTTTTATTGACATCGCTTGAATAGTTTGTTCGTGCCTAGGTTGGATATTAGACAGCCCATCTGTGAATGTTATAGTTGGTAACGTTTAAAAATTAAATAATAGGACTTCTGCACTTTCTCATTCGGCACCCAATGTTGACGACAAGTATATCATTAACCTGTCTGCGTGACAATCAATAAGTCGTAGGGTTTCTTTCTGATTCACATTTACATATGTTTTGGGATTTTAACAAGGTTGGCAACTTATTTCGTTTCCATAGCGAAACAAAAAAGATGCAAATTTTAAAATAAGGAAAGTAAACATCCATATACAAAAACGCTATATATCAAATTTTGCTAACGGTTGAGACCTCATTTTGTTGGTTTTATGCACACAAAGTCGTTAGTGACTCTCCTGTGGGGCTTTGACGATCATTCCTGAGTGAAAATTAAATGTTTACTAACACATAAGCCCAAATGACATAATGAGGATGATCATAGTGCACAGATTGTAATTAAAATTCTATAACATATGTTTCTCTACCGCTTTTTATAGCAATGGAATACTTTCATATAATAGAAGAAGTATTTATTTGTAAGCAATTTGGTGTAATTAGAATACGTTGGTGTTCTGGTCGATTTGTCTGTACTGGTAATCCCGTCAATTAGTGGTTGTTGAACGTTCCTTCACGAGCAGTGTTATTGCTAGTTCCAGACCGAGTTGGGCAAATTACTTTTAAAAATTAATTAATTACTACATACCAATTACCGTCCAATGAAGTAATTTATTTACCAGAGATTCAATTACTCAAATGGAATAGTAATTCAATTACCAATTACCATTATTATTATAGGCTTATTTAAATTTTTGCACATTAAAAAAAAAATTAATTATCATCAGTTTTCGCAAATCTGCTGCAGATCGTTTTATGACCTCATCTTCAAGCTTCTTCCTCTTTTCCAGTATAATTTTTTTTAGTACACTTGGCAGCCATAGTCTACTAAAACGGTCTTCTGACATTATTTTTTATCCTTCCAGGGATTCTACCACAGTTCCGCCCGATTTCTAAAATTACAAGTTTTCAGGTGTCATGGCAGGTTATCGAATTTTTTTCTCGGAACAGAATGCACACATACACAGTCAGATATTGAAAGTGGGACAAACACTTGCTTGTTCGATATTTGGCGTGTATTTATATCTACATGTAGATTTCTAGATTATTTAGAAACAGCTGCTGAAGGACAAATGTGAGTGAACGTTTGCGCTACTACAACATGAATACCATAATACCAGCTTGTAAGTTGTAAGTAGAATCATACGTATAACCTAGTATATTTTCTTTTTTTTATCCTGTAGAATGTGAATTGCAATAACGATTATAAATTAACCGTGTTTTGCTCTTTATAAATATTTAGGGGTGGGCAACTGCCTTCTTCCTGGCTACGTCCATGAGCTACTTTAGATTCTTCTAAATGAGCTAAAGAAATATGTTATTGTTCCCTCTGTCGAACCTATAATGATACCTTTTTGTTGTTCATATAAAAGAATTGTTCACTCCACCGAGCGACTACTAACTGTAATCATATTGTCTCCCTAGGCAGACAATGTGTTACTTCTGTCACAATTTTTGTAACCTAGAAAATGATTTCTATTTCCGGTCCTTTTAAAAAATATTCTGTCGAACATGAAGAAATGTCGAATTTCATTTTGACTAGATTTTGTAATAATATTCGAAAAAACAGCACGTTGAATATGTTAGCAAAGTGATTCTTCCAAGTTTATGTAAAATAAATCTGCTCGCTTTGCTGCTCGTAAATTGAATGTTGAAAAACTCTCACTTTTCTTAACTTATGGAACATGCTACTATAAATTATGCCTGACTCCCTAATGTGAGGCTGAATGACGAAAACATTTAACTTACCTAAGTATACAGGGTGCAGTATTTGCTTCCTTAATTTTTTGACAGCAAAATTCGATTTATATTTTATAAAGAACACTACATGACGCAACTTGAGCATTTTTGTGTTGGCTCAGTGCGAAAATACTTTTTTACCCCTTTATCCGAAAGTGACATTTTCTGTCGCCAATTAGGAGATTCCCGAAAATATACGTTTGGTTCCCTGGTCTGTTTCCAATGGCAGTGGGATGGAATATAATAGATTGACTCCCGTTGCCATTAGAAACGGGAGGAAATGTGATTAATTCACCCTCCTCCTTTTCATATTTAAATATTTTTGAATGCAATTGAATGTAAATGTATCATATGTATAAGAAAAATAGAATTCCCTCCCTTGCGTGATTATAATTGATTACTGTTCTCGCTAACGCTGGGGAATTAAACTACATCCACGGGAGGGAATGATACACTTTTCTCCCTAGAAATTTAAATAGTTATAAAAATGTGTTAGCTAACTTTAAATTTTTAAATCAAAATATCAATTCGGTGTAGATCAGGGGCTGTTAAAATTTGACAGGTGACTTGATAAACCTAGTCGAAAACAACTGATTGAAATAAGAACTCGTACATCAGATACAATAATAATAGCTATTTATATATCTAGGGAGCAAAGGTATTAATTTCCTCCCGCGTGTGAATTTAATGCCCGACGCGTTAGCGGAGGGCATTAAACACACAAGGAGCTGAACCTTTGCTCCAGTGATACATAAATGATTTGAAATTTCAAATGTTTGCTTTAGGAAATCATTATAGTGACTTTAGATGTCTGTAGTGACATTTTGTCTAATTTCCAAATTTGGTGACAAACACAAATGCGGGACGTAAAAATATTGGCTTCCGCCGGGAGTTACTAAAAATTCGCTGCCGCTGGTTGAAAATTGACAGTTTTGTTTCTTAAAATTATGGCACTTTCTACACAGTGAGTAGAAAAAAAAATTGCTCAAGCAGGAAACAATGAAGTCATTTTTACATTCAAGAAACCTTTAAATAAGTAATGGGTAAAAGTACGTAATTTATGAAAATTGCTGTCAACGTTTGACAATAAATTGCTCGGATTGCTTTTGTGTTTTTACTTGAAATTACGTAAATTGGGCCACTATGCACTGTTCTTTAAAAAACCTAAATTAAATTTTGTGTAAAATCATCAGAGAAGCCAATATTTAAATACCTCTTAATTAGCATGAGGGTTTTGTATGTTTTGTTCGTCAACGCAGCACTCTGTATAACGCAAAGAAGTAATGTTGGACGAGGCGACCGGAATTATAAGAAAATCACGATTTTGATCAAACACTATTCCAGATTGTTAATAATAATCGAAGCTAAGATGCAGCAGAATGTAAACAATTTGATTGTTAATTGAAATGATAAACAGTGTTTTACATGATCGCGTCCTCGAGTGTTAAGATACATTTAACATGCATCCACTCATTTAATATGCATGCATGCATGTTAAACACTTATCTCAATTTAGCAGTTTTTAGTAATCATTATTGATTAAAAATTATTGCTTCAATGAACAATAAACTAATGAACGCATTTCGAGGGTTAACCGTCTTAACATTTCTCACATAAATTATCACTTTCGCTTTGCTGCGCCCGCTCGAGTGGTAAAAATATGCTCGAATGTTAAGACTGGGTTACCCCTCTAAATACGTTAATTACTATTTCATTGTCGCAAAAATATATACTCGTTGCCACGTTCCCAGTATCAAAAGCAGTATATGAGCATTACATGTCAAGAAAGCCACAAAGAATGAATAATTTACAAAATATTCAATGCAAGAGTCGCCACATAAAATTTAAAAACGCTGTAAAAGAAAATCTGGTGTGATACACGCACACAACTTCCTTTTACAGTAATTAGTTAAACATTTGTTTGTATTTTTAAGCATTTGTCAAAAATGTTTATAAATTCTACAGAAATCGTACAAAATAGGGAGTTAGTTAAAGTTAATTTAAAAAAAACATTTTAGAGGGATTCAACTAAAAAATCAGCTATCTCATATCAATACACATTAAAAATGTAATAAAAATGTAACGTTTGAAAAAAATCGTTAGAACCGTTTATGAAAAAATCTAAAAATATGAAAATCACAAGAGTAAACACCATACTTCCGGTCACGCGATTTTCATCAAGAGCTTGCTGTCGCATCTAGGTACTACACAAAATTTATATGTATATGAAGTTTCAACGTCATACTTGTTTTCGTTTTTGAGATGTTCTGTTCACACGCACACTCACAGACCAATGAACAAAAACATGTTTTTTTGGGTTCAGGGGACTGTAAAACTTGAAGATCTGTTGAAAACTAAATTTAGAATTTTTGGGGTAAATCCAATACTTCTTTTATTGTAAAAAGAAGTAAAAACTATACTATAGCATACCCATGCCGCATTTTTGTGTCAAACAGACATGGAATTTCGCAATTTGTTCTTTATGCTGTTTAAATGTTGTTATCTCGTTTTGGCCGTTTAGTTCAGTTCCTCACTTAGAAACGTAATTTTCTGAATTTACCGACTGTTTTACTTGCACGGCAGTATAACCCTATGCTAATAAATCGTTTAAAACAAGCAAATTGAAATGAATAAACAATTATTGAAGGTATGTATCAATTGTTATGGAACAAATGAAATTATTTTTACCGTAGTTATTGTAATCTGTAATCTACACAATAAATACTACGTACACTGTTACAACCTGCACATTACATCTACACCAACATTCGACAATACACCAAATTGACCAAATATTGTTTTCTCCCATGCACACGTCGTTAAAAATGCTAGCTTTTGTCCGACTTGCCAGAGGAAATCATAGATTATTCTTTATTGGGCGGGAAGACTCTATTGCGATATCCTTAATATGTAACTTAATAAGACCTTATCCTATTCTGGAGATTTAGCACCCAATCGAGGCCAGTAATTTAGTAATTGAATTACCACAAAGTAATTCAATTACCGCGTGTAATTTCAATTCCCACAAGTAATTCAAATACTTTAAATACTTTAGAGTAATTTAATTATACAAAAGTAATTGAGTAATTGAATGTAGTAATTAATTACATTAAAAAAGTAATTTTCAAGTACTTTTTAACAAAAACGGCAATTCCCAATTATAATTACCGCATTTTGAAAAGTAATTCAATTCCAAAGCAAATATACAAAAAGGAATTTAATTAGTAATTTCATTACAAAGTAATTAATTACTGCCCAGCTCTGGTTTCAGACCTGTTACAGAAGTTCAGGTGAATTGGAGAAAGTCAGTGTATCAAGGTTATGTACTAGTGATAGAATAAATTTTGAATAATTGACGTTGGGAGATATTTCGGCACTTGAACGTAAAAGGTTGAAATTTAGAACTTACAATAAATATAACTGTGTGAACACATTTGTTATAAATATTAATGGTAATAAACTTTTGAGTATTATTATATACAAAAACTATATATGGAAATTCCCACGCCGTCAGTTTCTATATGTGACTTGTCTTGGTTGTAGTTTTCTGATTTCGTGGTTAGCTGCTTCCTCCAGTGAGTCCTAAGATTTTTTGCAACAGTTTTCCCTTTGGTTTGAGCCGCAAATTTAATAAACATGCGTTATAGAGCACAGCTGTGATCAATTAGAGTTTCATATATAAATAGTAATAATAATAATGGTGAGACACTAACACCCCATGAAGGAGCTTGGCCTGCAAGGCGGAAGGTCAGAGCTTCCGTATCCTCGCTCTCACACCCGGATGTCGCGTGTCAAATTCATGACACGTGGTGATGTGGTGAGCATCACGCATTAGACAACCGCATTATTACCCCTTATTCTTTCGAACGCAGGTCCCCAATTATTTAAAGCGACTGGGTAGGCCGCCCGCCAGGCATCGATCTGGAATTTGAACTCCAGACTTCCGCTCCGCAGTCCAATGCTCTAACCACCGAGCCACGCTGGCGCTAGAGTTTCGTATAGGATGCGTACATATAAATCCTATCAAAGATCTATAAATCGTTAAACTAGTTACAGTTACAGTTAAAGCACACACTACTTAGTAGCAACAACTGTACTAACTGGTTACTAGTATAAATAATAGAGGATTTTATTATGAAGATAAATGAGTTTGCGCAACACCTTTGTACCAAAATCAACGTATGACCTTGTGAGACCAGTATAACTCAATGTGATCGAAAGACGAACAGGATGTGCATTTGCCTGATTTACTTTCATTTAGTCCTTCTATACGCCTTAACCCAAGGTGTCAAAGATTTAAAAAACAGGGATTTGATAAAAGTACAGCTAATCAATCCAAATTGTTCGTCAACTTTGCAATATCTACTTTATTATACCGTAAGGATGGTCGTAGTGTATAATTTAAAAGTGTCTTTAAAACTATTCTTTGTTATAAGAGCATGAACGAAAATAATCTTTTAGTACATGGAAACTCGTTTAGTGATAAAAAGACAAACATAATGAAACGCTTAAGACAATGCCTGAACGGATACGACAGTCACACTATAGCACAAGAAGGAATCCTAACCTGTCTCAAACTATGTTTATCAAAGCTATGTATTTGAAAAGGTCACATCAATAATTCAGCATGTATACAAAAATATGTAGTATTTGTTCTGCTCTACAAAGACTCAGTACAAGTTTTAGTTTAGTGACAAGATGTCCGGGGCAGAAAAATTTACAGAAGTTGCAATTTACCAACTTTCGTTAATGCATTGAAAATAAATTTAGCCAATTTTCAAGTCTGGCATGGAACTGCAAAATCTGAAAAATTAAAATTGTTCATATCTGTATTATTATTGTTTATTATACGCCATGTAGAACGTTACTGCTAAGTTCTACGGTACAGCAGATCTTTAATAAATAATACGTACTACCGATTTGAACCTTTTCAGCATCTTGTACACCTTAACATTCATTTTCAATTAGATAAAGATGTTAAAATCGATATTACATTTAAAAAAAATATATAACTTTAAAAAATGGTTTGCTAAACTAAGTAACTTACATTTTTCGTACATATATGTACATATGTACAGGGTGTTTAAAAAATACGTTTCGTATATCTTACCCACTTCTAGTTCTTATCAATACAAACAAAAATATCCTAATAAACATGGGTCCGGAAACGCTTTGTTTTCAAGATACAGGGTGTTAGTTTTTTTATCCGTTTTTTATGTGATATAAAAACGCTTTAAGCCATTTCAATGACATTTTCACAGTTCGTTTATAACTTGATGAGGCATCTTTTGGACCTATTACAGTTGACGTAGTAATTTCCAGGGACATGCCCACGGGGCATATCGGTTAGGTTTTTTCACAAAAAACGTAACGCCCACGAAATTTTTTGAAATGTTTATGTTTTATTAATAAAGCAACTAAAAATGGGCATCGATTAGGTTTTTTTACGAAAAATTAACACCCACGTCATTTTTTAAAGTTTTTATGTTTTTTTAATAAAGCAACTAAAAATGCAACTTTCTATCGCCTCAGATTTTTTTTGATCTCCCTTCGTTTTCAGGAAAAAAAATTAAAGCCCATATTTTTTGCACGTCTCTGGACCTGTTAACTAAAATGCTTCAATATCTAAAAAACCCCTTAGCCGATTTTAGTGAAACTTTGAAGGTTTATTGGTGTTATTAGTGGTCATGTTTTGGCACACCTAGATTTAAATAGTTTATTCCAGGGTCGGCTGGGATTCTTTTTTGAAAACTTTAACGCTCATCTCAGAAACAAAGCATTTCCGAGCCTACGTCTATTAGGACTTCTTTGTTTGTATTGATGAGATCTATAAGTGGGTAAAAATATCCGAACGTATTTTCTAAACATCTATATATGTATTTATATTTTTAAAGTCCCCATAATTTTTTTCTTTTACAATCGCGCATTAAGTTTTAGTATAAACAGCTGATTCTTGCCAACCCTAAAGTGGCCACTACCATTCTGCGATCAAGTGCAGCGCGGCAATGACCTTAATTCTCGAAATATTATTCATGTTAGAGAAAAATACAATCCGACATGCTATTTACTATTTACTTGCAGTTTTAACAATTTCACAAAGGGCCAGAATAAAAAAATTCCATTGTTCTTTATTTAAAAATTAAGAAAATTAGGTAATCCCTCCTCACAATTGCATCCCGAACTCTCTTAAAAAATACAATCGACCAGTAGAAAGTCCCCAAAACGCGAATTTCGGGTAAATATTGATTTTCAGGTTTTTTATATAATTATAACGTTTTCCCCATTTTGCATCCCCCAAATCTAACTGGGCCGCAAAAACTCCCACATTCCGAATATCGACCCGTAGGAAGTCTCCAAACAAGCGAATGTTGCACAACAATTAATTTTTTAAAAAATGTCTGATAATTACAACGTTTTCCCCATTTTGGAACCCCTAAATCCACTCTGGGCCGCAAGATTCGCACATTACGAATTCTCTTAAGAAATAAAATCTAGTGGTAGAAAGTCTCCAAACAGCGAATCGTTTTAACCCCCGTATTTTTCGCCTCCTCAAATCTTACATTTTCATAAACGCTCCAGAAAGTTCGCCCTTGACGAGATCTTCAAAATTACACCAACAGCATTGACCTGCAATACGTACAACTTGCAAAATTCGTGAAAAATGCGAATTTTTCAAGCGTCACACAAATGGCTAGAAGAGCCCCGTACTAGCGTCACATCTCCAATATTTTATGGTTAAATTTCTTTACGTTGCAGTGTATGTACGTATTCAATTTTTTTTAGTATAACTTCTTATTTTTCCACAAATGACCAAAACCGTAGCTTGATCGAAGCAAAGAAAAAGAAGAATGTAGCTAACCACCATTCGAACTAGAATCGATGGATGTTAACAGCAAGAGGATGGCCTTCTCCATTTAATTCGATTAGATTAAGTATCAAGCAATGCTTTTTCAATCAAATATCAGCCCTAATTGTATTTGCTGGCGAAGGTAAGTTGCTTCACAAGCTTCGATTTAGGGTTACAAAAATAAATCCATTATAAATAGGTTTCAACCTCCCCCACCGGAAATTTATACGAAACACACTGCTCCATCTATTTGCACCCGTTCGTTTGCCACGCTCTAGTTCCCCCGCAATCTGCATGCTAGTTAATTTTATTGTTGCTACTTGTCAATCTAAAAACGAAGTCAGCTACCAAAAAGGTAAACCAGGGCACGTAATGAACTACGATAATGAAGCGAGAACCTATCCTGCTGGATGATTGACAGGAGGTAACGTCGCAGCATACACGTCGACCACCCTTGCCCTTTCCGATCGATTGTACTTATCGATCCTCTAGGTTAGCTTCGCATGCGATATGCATCGCCTGTCATTGGAAAACGTGTCATTTTGTAAGAATGGCGCGTAACTGAAATATGGGTTTAGCCCGAAACTGTTTTTCCTCTGAGGCAAGCCCGCAACGTAATGGCAGATAGAAAATTTAATACTTTTCTCCTCAAACAACGTGGACATTAATTTGCGGAGGGCTTTGTCGCTGGAAGATACAATCGGAAACCAGCGGCACGCGAGGTTTTGTCTAGCCTAGCACATCGATGTGGTGTTCCAGCTAATCTCTAGGTAATATCGGTGCTTTTGTCAACACCAACCCCTTGCCGCATTAAACAATTTGTAGTTTATTGCGCGAGAGGTACAGTATCGCCGCAGCCCTCGCCTGAAGTGGTGTCAGCCGAAGGCAGCGCCGGAAATTTACATCCCTTCCGCGCCCTTAATGACATCGATTAGAATTCATGGCTTGGCCTTTTCTTTCTGCCCTCCCTGTCATTAATAAATCAAGTTTTAATTATACACCTCTACTGTATAAGTCCACTACTAATTCGGAATTGGATCAGCCCATGCTGTGCTGAAAGGTAGGTCAGGGGAAAAACTGGGTCGGTCGACACATATACGTATACGCCTTCCATCTTCACAATATTTACATATTTTGTAATACTGGTAGCCTGTACTTAGATGTAATGTGATAAAGTAAGGTTCAAGAACTTTGGTTCGTGTACGAATTTCTCATGATAAACAATATTATTGTTTGAATAAATTGGTAATGAATAGATGAATATAATGGGAAACTTCGATTTTTGTAGAATTGCATTATCACAAAATTATTTCGGTTCAATGTCACTTATTATTGTGCTACCAAGTTATTTAGATAGAAATATAAGTTTTAATATCCATACCAGCTGGCTCGATAGACTGTGAAGACGTAGAAGGAGAAGATACTCTGTAACGAGTCTACACGGTGGTTACCTGCAACAAAGAGTACAGCGTCAGTTACTATATTACACTTAAACACATTGTGGGAAGAGGGCAAGAAAGTAAAAGTCCAGACCTCCTTTAACAAGACTTGTTTCTTCAGGGAAATAGTTTGGCAACCCAAGTAACGCTAATGCTCTTATTGCGATCTTCAAGGTCGCTTTGAAACTATACAATAAAATTTCCAATAAAACCAAATGATCTTTAAGACAGCCCGAAGACCACCATAAAGCAGCTTCTAGCCAAAAAGGGCCTATTCGAAAATGGCCTTCAAGACTAAATTTTAGAGCTATATTAAAATAATTTAGTTTTAATTTTATATTCTTAAAGAGTTCTTCAAGGCAACTTTGAATTTATGTATTAAAACTTATTAACTGACGTTTTGCATTTAAAATATGTTTGCGGCAGACTAAATTACCTTGGCAATCATTATGATTAACCCTAAAAGTGTTTAATTTTGTTTACTAGCGTCGGACAGCTTTTGTAAGTCTCTATAATGGCAGAGTGGTAATATCTTAAACGTAACGCATACGTATATAAAGCAGATCATAAAATAATATTCAAATGCAAACTATTCTAGTAAAGAATTTTCCAACGGATGGCACTTTTCTGACAAAATATAATAAAATACTTCTACGTAACTCAAGCCCCATCAATTTAATGTGCTTTTCTATTATTTAAAAAATATTTAAAGGATATCGCCAAATCTAAATGCATTTTTTTTATTAAATTGCATGTTTGGACACACTGTTCTTCAGTTATTTAAGAGGATCTAAGGCGCATATATTTCAATAATTTTTTTTTGATATTTCTGTATTTCATATAAAACATGGCGCGATCTAGATTAAAACTGATTGCAAATTTATAGAACATTCTAAATCTTACAAGACTTAAAACAGCGTTTTATTTACCACTCTAAGTACAATTACTTTCGCAGACGTCTGTTTACATTTTATTGTAAAACCAAGTTGCTCTAATATGTTCAAACTCGTGGCTTTATTGATTTAAAGTTGTCTTGCGCACGAATGAAATCCTAACCTCAAAACTTTGGCCGGTTTTGTGATTGCATAATTTAACATAAAAACAGGTAATTTTTGCATATTACTGTTACATTTTGTTACATTAATCGCAGTTATAACAAATGCGCACACCTGAGCACCGTTCCCAATATATTAACAGGTGTAAGTACCCCCGAAGATGGCGTTTTATCCGTATGTGGAGGGGGTAGAATTAGTTTTAATAAAGTCGTCAAAAATTCAAAAGGCATTTATTTTAACCAAAGTGACCGAATTAAAACCTTTAAGCTTTATAATATTCTTAATGTACTCTTTAAAAGGTAAAAATTATGTTTTTGCATTGAATGTGGAATTAATTTTATTGAGTATATAGGCTTAAGATAAAATATTTTTCTTAATAGGTTTTATTAAATACATCAAAGGTACTCCATAAAACTACATTAAAAATATTTGTTCCAAAATGGATTGTTTTAAAACCAACTTGCTATTTAATCTTTTAAAATAGCAAATTAGTTTTACAGTAGCCAATGCGAAGAGTATTATAGAACCAGTATAATAGCAATAGGACATTAAGAGCAAATAGTGTTTTTATTTTAATTTAAAGAGTGCATTAAATTTTTTGCATAAAAATAAGTGGTCTTTAATAACTTTTAGTTTATCTTAAGGTACCTTTAAAAGCAATATCGTTTCATTGAACGTATTATAGCACTTTTAAAACCTAAATAAATTTAAAGTGTCCTAAAATTGTTACTTCGGAAAGCCATTAACACAAAAACAATAGAACAAGACTTAAACAATTAGACAAAAACCATATTTATTCAAACAGTAGTAAAAATTATAATACATACATGCCGGGTGACCGGTTCCAAACCAAACACAGCAAAAGTATGATATATCACAAGGTTACTAGATACATTTAATTAAAAAACCAATTTGTCTAGATGAAACCTTTAAATTATATGGAGATATATCATTTGTTTACTAACAATTAAAAACTGGCTATGTCACCCTGTATATACAACACACGCTTGAGCGCAAGTATGCGAATTACACTCGGATGTGTAATGGGCCATTCGTGCCACCTTATATATATCATATCATATCTTTTTTTTCATATACTGCTGGTAATAAAGCTGATCAGTATTCCTTATATGTACTAATTAAGTTGATGCGCATTATAGGTGTATCGAATGTGCGGGAGTGAAATGTGCGAATGCAGCAGATCAAAGGCGCGGAGTTATAAATAAAGTAAAACCAGTGATGCTCGGGGAGCAACGAAGCTGAGCAGTAGCACCAAAGTTATCTACCGTGTGTGTCGCCCTAAAATCCAAGGGACGCGACGTATGATTTAAAAGTGCCTTATCAAATGCCTGTGTAAATTTGCGTTAGCAAGTAGCCGACTCCTGTTGCATCTCAAGCGAGGGCGCAGTTTTGAAAGCAAATCATCACCTTGAAAGCAACCTTGAGGTATCCCAATCAACACAGCCAGAGGCTGCAATTTTGTTCTCAAATAAGCTCACAGAGCTGGCCGCTGTGTCTCTGGCGAAAATATTAAAGCCAGGTTAGTTTCTATTTAGAATTGCAATACCAAGTTTTTGTGCCCAAGATAACGGGGGTTTACCCACAGCCAACATGAAATTAAAACATCATCTGCTAAGGCAGCGTGCGCGCTTGAATTGAACGTGCCAAGACAGCGTGTTCCAGCAACAAGCGCGTTTAAAGAATAGACAGCTTCGCCTAGTGCATTTGTGCGCGGAATCCAAATGCATTTCGCACTATCGTAGTTTGACTTTGCGTCGACAGTTGAACATTACGTACTATTTAAGGTGCTTTAATGCATGAAGTGTACGGTCTTTTTATATGAATAGTGTATATTTTTATATGTATTTTTATGTAGTAATGATGGTAGAAACAGTTTTTGCTCGTAGATAATTAAAGTAAAGTTGGCAGTTTCACTGTCTGTTTGGACGTCGTTCATTCTTGGTGATTTATGTATTTCCTTGTATTTGTGTTTTTAAGACAGATTATATATCTTTTTATGTAAACTGTTGTGTTTTTATTGCTGTCAGTGTTTGCATGCATCGTTTCAGCATTCCAGGTGATAACGAGCAATCCCAGAGCAATATTAGTTTTCCTTAGCCGCACTGACAGTTTAAAACGTTTTTTGTCTCTAGGACTGTTTAGGCTAGCGAACTCAGGGCAATATAAATTAATAGTACAGTAAAGTATAGAGCTAAGTAAACGTACTGTTACAGGTTGTGTAAATTGCTTACAAGCGTACAGTGCTAATGAAGTATAAAATCTTATGCATTAATTTAGAAAAAGTATTTACGTTAGTTACAAGTAGAACTAGGTAGACCAGTTACCTTAAGATATCGTGCAAATGGTTTCTACTATTTATTGTGTTCCAATTGTGTTTTATACAGTCGCTCATTATACATTTTATAGTCACCATTACCTTATACACATTACGAAATGATTGATGTTATCCATGGATTTGTGGAATGTGTCCCATCCTAGTTCATCTTGAACATGTGTTACCGGATCGTTAAATATAATATAACTTTTCGATGATAGCAAAGAGTAATAGTTCATAAGTTTTAAATAACGGGCAACCTTTGAAGATATCTTTTGTGTTATGATAACGTAGCACAGTATGACTACTTCAAAGGCCCTTGTTACAGAACAGGAAACATATTTTAAAACTACACATTTTTCGTTAACCAAAATGTTTTTACACATTTCAAGAACTCTCATTGCTATTTGGTTAAACGGTATCCTTCAAATGACCGCCATTCCTTGGTGAACATTCCTGAAGGTGAGTACGAAAACTTGACATCGCTCATGCCACCATGTCCCTGACAATAGCAGCAATTCTATGTCTAGGGCAACCTTCAATTTCTGCATCGTTCAATCTGTTCCTTTATCCACCGCTTGAGTGCTGTTGTCGAAGGTACATCCCCTATCTCATTGCCACCATATTTTCGTTGATATGCACGTTGACTTGGAGTATGCGTCTACTGCAAAAATTCGTTGTTGGATGCTGCACTCATCCATATAGGAATCATAGTTCCGAATATTAAAAACAATTGACGTTTTGTTTGCGCAGGGTCACTAATTCAAATCCCTATGCTTTTCGTGGAAAAATATATTGGTATAGTGTTTACAGCAATTGTGGTTGTATAAGTAATGTACGAACAATTCAAACAGGCCTAGAATTGGTATTATATTTATTGCAACAATAAGTCACTATTAAACATTAGTAATTACACAAGATATGATTAGCAATAACTGTAATTTGATAAACAGAGGTTCGTATTTGAATAGAACGGTGTCGACAGGGTTGCGTTCAGCTTATTATTCAATATTTGTGCTCGTTATGGCAAATGCATCTAATTTATGATGACCGACAGGTTGATATTGTAACGTCAAGACAAGCTTGTGAATTCGCTTAGATACAGAGGAGTTTCGAGGCGTTACAAGAGTTTTATGCAGCGTTCGGTGTTAATTTCTTTATGACAGCAATCGGTAATGCAGCTGAAGGGTAAGGAAGCGGTATAAGAATGCATAAAATGCAACGAGCATTGAAAGGCAACCTAAGAATACAAGAAAGACAAACCAGAAGCTGTGTTATAATTTGGATCCCAGAGTTGAAGCGATTATTTACATTAAAAGTTAATATTTGTGCAAGTTGTTGGTTTTTTATTAATCAAAAGTGTGCAGAGTCTATTTTTGCTAATTCACATAAAGTTATAAAGTGCTATCCAATAGGGAAATAAATAAAGTTACGCCATTTGAGGCCAACTTCGGCGCCAGATGTGGGCAAGTTTTGAGGCAACTGCAAACAAATAACAGTGTGCAGCGTGTAGATAGGGTCTTCCTTGTGGCACACACGCAAACTGCAGCAGCGGAAAGTATTCCAAGAAAAAAATACGAGCGTGGCGTCCCTAGAAATTGTTCTCTAGGTACGAGGTCCACTTTAGAGCTCGTTTTAAAACAGCACGGCGGCTCCGAAAGGTCTACAGCATCGTGGTCCAGCTAAGGCAGACATCGTTCGACGTCCAGAGATAAGCAGGAGCAGCCAGGTGCGTTCCAGATAAAATTTACACCCGTGGCGTCACCAAATTGTGCAGGGAGCAGAGAGGAATTTGGCCATTAAACAAACAATTGCAGGTCCGCGTGCCCAAAAAGGAAACAAGACAGCGTAGCTAAATTACTTGATTAATTAATTTGCATTGTTATTGATTACCAGTGATGGATTTATTGAAGGTTGACGATTTACGATCATATTGCACTGAATTTTGTGCCTTCAAGCAGCTCTGTTTAACATTCATTTTAGATGTTAACTGTCACTAGTGGGGATTTGCTATACAAGAGTAAAAATCATACTGTGCGTTACAATCCAATCCCTGCAGATTTTTCAGTTCTCACATGTTAGCCGGAGCAGTAATTTTGAATTTAGTTGCCAATAAACGAAATATAAAAAAGTCAATAGACCATTTATTTTTGCAATTAATAATACAATTCAGAAAATTGTTAATAAGCATTGAGATTCAACAAAAATTCTTATATTGTGTATATGTTTTGATTCTTCCATTTATTTTAATATTATTATAATATATAAATTACCGTCAGAATATTTATGTGTATTTCTCATACACTTATATCACAGTTTAAAATATAATTGAAAATAAATAGATCTTTCAACTGATCACACTAGCAGATGTATTTAGTTAACGGAGTTTTACCGTCTCCGATGTTCCATTATTATTTTTACCAATTTAACAAGATTTGTATAGCTGTTTCTACAATTTTGCAAGCTTTAGTTAGGAAAAGTTGGTCTACTCTGAACTCAACAATTCTATATTAACTGGAACTGGAACTGTAAATCTTGTGTAGTGGGGGAACTTAGTCTTATGACAAACGATGTTGCTCAATTTGTTTGTAAAATTATTTTGAAGTAAATATGCACCTCTTGATCACAACTTGATCTTCCTTTTGTATCTAATCAAGTATGTTTGATGTTCAAATGTCCAAATGTAGTTTTTCAACGTTAATATTGACATTAAGACCTCTGGCTATGCTGCAGACAAACATAAGATATTGTCATTCAACAGCTTAGTGTGGCAGTGTAGGCAAAAAATTATCTTTCCCTTACTTAATTATGGCCATAAAATGCTTATGTCATTTAAAATGTTGAGATTTATTAATCCCACTATTGATGAAGTGGTTTCAGAAGTCTTCCCGGGAAACTACACTCGTCTCAGTAGTATATGGTTACTATTAGGATTAGGATATTAAATTATTAATTGCATGTATTGAAGCCTAGCAGCATTAAATAAGCTGGTAGTATACCTGCTTGTACACTGTTTTGGAAAACTAACATAGTAGCGTCAACGTCTATAAAATGATATTCGAATCCGCTGTTATCTTTGACAGAAGGAAAAATGCTCTATCCATACAGCAAGAAATGTATATTAACGTTTTCATGTAAAATAGTGTTGTACAAAGTGCATATCTACAGTTTCCAGACTAGCAGCAAACACATAGAGTTTCATTTTGCTCATTTTTATGAAACAGAGCGCTCAGCATACAATTCAAAATTAAATTCCATATCCTAATTGCTTGTTTCATTTTGCGCAATAAACCCGGAAAGGCTACAACTAATATGTTTTCGATTAATACATTTCATACCGTAATGGCTGCCGATTCAAAAATTCAGTTGATTATTAACAACGCGGAAAGCAGTCTGATGGATTCATAAATATTGAAGTAGCTTCAAACCCGAAATGTACTTTGTTTCCACTCAATTTTATATAGAAGTAAATGGAAGAATCGGCTTACCCGCGGAAGTAGGAATATTTAACATTTTGGTACAGGTAAAGCGTAGTTAGCAACTAAGGGATAATATAAAGTGCTATAGCTTTTTTTACTTCCTTTTACTATAAAGGAAGTATTGGATTCACCTCAAAAATTCGAAATTGAGTTTTCAACGGATCTTCACGTTTTAGAGTCCCCTGATCCCAAAAAACATATTTTTTTTCATTGGTCTGTCTGTGTGTGTGTCTGTCTGTGTGTTTGTGAACAGAATATCTCAAAAACGAAAAGAGGTATGGCGTTAAAACTTCATATATAAGTTTTGTGTACTATGTAGATACGACAGCAAGCTTTTGAAGAAAATCGCATAACCGGAAGTACGTGTTTACTCTTGTGATTTTTCAGTTTTTTTCGATTTTTTCAAAAACGGCTTTTTTTTAAACTTTACATTTTTCTTACATTTTTAATGTGTATTGATGTGAGATAGGCAATTTTCCAGTTGAATACTTCTAAAGTGGGTTTCTTTTGTTTTTTTTCTATTTTTTTTATTAACTCCTATTTTAAATAAAACACCCGGTATATTATTACATTTTTGAATTCACCTTAAAATTTTAGAGAAAATTTGTATCTTCAACTAACACTCGATTTTGTACCGTTTTTGTAGAATTCGTAATTTTTGAAAATTTTTAACAAATGCTTAAAAATTAAAAATGAAATTTTTTACTAATTATAAGATCACTGTAAAAGGAAGTTGTGTGAGTGTATCACACCAGATTTTTATAGTTTTATTACAACACGCTGACGTTGTTTCTGACTTGTCCCTATATTCTCGTAGCTTTGAGATTATTACATCAAAGTATCTTTTTTTAACATCTTAAGGCAAGTTGTGCATTGTGCTATTTACAGGAGACACATGTTCAAGCAGTTACTTGAAATAGTTTTACAGTTGTATCTTGAAATAGTAGATATTCAGTATACAGTCCCATATTGAACAAAATAGTGATGAAGTCAAAAACGCAATAATATAGTTCTGTGATTGAAATGAAACAGAAAGAAGGGATAGCCTCGACAGTACTCTAACAATAGTACCGCTTTCGTTGCCTTTCTCCGTAAAATTCACCGTAATTTTGTAAGTAGGATAATTTACAACGGTTAGGTAGCACTCGAGTATCAGTTTTTGGGGTATAGTTCTCAAATGTGTGAATTTTCAACATCCTTTAAAGTTAGCAGCAACAAGAGGTAAAACATTGAACTAAGACATTATAAATTTAAAAAGTCTATAATAAAATATATAGTAATGGATTGCATATAAGAAGGTTAAGTTATTTATTAAAACAGTACAAAGGTTTGATATATTTAAAAAAATGATTAAAATATTTCATTATTAAATTACAAAAATAAATTTGGATATAATAAAATAAAGATATCGGAATTATTAACATGCATTTGGTAAAATAATGAAATAGAACTTGAATTCAGTTGAACAATGAAAAATGAGAAACAGAAGGGTTCTAACATGATTTAAATATTACCTAGGGAGATATTAATTAAGTTGTACTCAAATAAATTTTGATAGAAAAACATGTTATAATAATCTATAAAAATCTGAAATTTTAAAATAAACCATTTCATAATGTGATTTTGTTGATATGTTTGGTGTATGAAACGGTGTGATTAATGCAAAATTGTCGAGAACAGAAATAAAGTGAATTTTAAAACAAGAATATATAATAAAAATATGGAGAAGATGTGTATGGTAGTAGGACCATAATTTGGAATGCTACAGGCATTGAAGTAATTTGTGGAATTGGATGTTGAATTTAATTTATTGTTAATTAATTACATCATGTGAATTTGATAGCGTGAGCTGCTTTCGCTGGAAGTAGGACGCATCAGGTTTCCAGAGTGGACATATTGAGAATTGGAAAGCATGTTTCATCTAATAGTATTCTGAGATTCTTATTGGAGTGACATCTTGTGACTTGTACTTATTGGAGTGACGTCTTGTGACTTGCACCAGATTGAGGTTCACATTATTTGGTTTATCAACGTCTTATTTGTAGGGGACACATTTTACTTGCTGCTAGAGGATCTTGTCCAGGTTCATGTTGCTGAGTTATATGCTGATTGAGTATTTGGGAAAGAGACATTCTAGAAGGTGTTTGCAGTTCCTGACAGTTGGTTGAGTCTATACTGGAGTTAGTCTGCAGCTTTAAGGATTTCTGTAAGCAGTTGGTATGCATTTGGATCATTGAAAAGCACATCAAGTTCTTTGGACGAGTTACAGCTACCGGTATTTATTGATCAAACTAAAATAAAAAGTAGAAGTGTGAAGTGATGTAATTAAAAACGGACTACTTACGAAAGTATGATCAAAAATTAATTTCATCTAGTATGGCTATGAAAGAACAAATTGCTGCCTTAAAAACTGGCTCCAATGCATTGTATTTTTAGGTTAGATTTCAGATTTAAGTGTCTATTCGACCGGCGCAAGCTTATTTGTTGGATAATTACATTATTTTTACGTGCAAATTTATTTATTTCAATAAAATATTTTAATAATATGGATAAAAAAATATTTAATAATACAATTTGACAGTTTGAATTAAATATAAGTATGTAAGCCAATTTTAAAAGTGTACTAGATGGTATTAATTTTTGAATGACAGATAATGTAAAAAACGGTATTTGGATTGATATTCCACTTGCATAAGTTTTTATTACACAAACGATTTTTTAGGTGTAATAACAGTCTCGATATTGCGTGAACTAACCTAATTTGAGAGTAATCATGTTCTGCTGAGCTCGAAATATATAATAACTTAATATTAATAATTCTTATTACAGGCAATATGAATTACTTGAATTAACCTTAAATGAGAATTGGTCTAAAACTAAATAGAATTCGTACAGTCAAACGTAATATAAAGAAAAACAAACAATTGTTGTAACGTAAAATAATTACATGTATAACTCATATTGTAGTGTAGTCAATTAGTGCAATATAAAAGAATGTCAGGAAAAAGTCCGTAATTACAAGCCCATACAGTGTAGGAAAGTCATATAGTGGATTGTTCTTGACAATTTTGTAGTTAATTAAGTTTATTACCACAATATTTACTTATTGTTCATAAGCAACATATCGTAAATCAGCAATAAAATTAAAAAATCAATTTATCCAACAAGGCAATTGTTTGGTGCGTTTTAAAATTCTCTCCTCCATTGCATTGATGTGCAAAGCAGTCGAAGAAATCTTTGGTTTTCAAAGTTCTGGAATAACACTCCTCGCGGTGTTATTTGTGTTAATGTCAAGCTCTACGTTGTGAGACAAACGTAATAGCACTCCCTTTTAAACCCTAATTGAGTTGCCAATTGAAATATATCTAAGCTACACTTTGTAGCATCAAATTAAATATACTCTGTTACTAATTAATAAAAGGAAATACCATCAGGTATAGTTCACTTGTGTACTTACCTTACTTCTTAATATGATAAGTAGAAAATGACGTAACTCCTAAATCAATCTGACATTTGAAATTATGTCATGTAATTATTATTGTTTAAGCCACGACTAGTCAGTTTTATAATCAGTGGGACTTCTCATTCCCAGCTGAATGGGTTAATCTTCAACTAACAACTTCCTCTATTGAAACTAAAGACTGAATTCCTTTTAAATTATAATAATTATTTGATTATATAGATCAAATACAAATACTTCATAAAATGAAATTTGTATGTTCAGTTTGTTAGTAGCACATTGAAATTTGATCTGACATTACATAATAAAATACAGATTGTCAAAAAGTGATTTAATCAAATGTTAAATGTATCCAAACTTGATTAAAAAATTAAAATTCTAAATATAACCTAACTCCAATATGTTCAAATTTCAAAATATAATTGTCGAAAACGTTGAGTACTCAAATCACTATTGAATTTAGAATAACAATTCTTCTAAAATTAACTTCTAAATAGAATTGAAATAGCTTAACGATTTGGAGCACCAAACTTGCTTTTATAGTTTCTTATTATTTTGTAAGAAATGGTCACTAACCTTCTGAACGTTTATGTCTTGTAGTACATGAATGTTTTACCTCGGCTTCTAACTGAATAAATTTTAGTCAGCAAACACCTTCTGGTTGTTCCCAACCAACTCAAAGCTCGTTGTAGCCCTTTGAAAACTCTATTACTTGACTAGACAGTTGAACAGCATACCGCAACACTCACTTTCACTGGTTTTACTGGCTTAGTAGTGATATAGCACGTTAAATAGAATAAAATCATCTTGACTTATATATTTGAACAATATTTCTGGCTTGAAGTCAAATTTGATGGTAGAGAGTGCTTTGTTACTACTACGCATAAAATCAGCAATTACTTTTCACAATTAATGGGAATTTAACTCTTAACGTGACTATTTCTCGTAGATTTCTAATTCAAGTTATTTTGTTACTGACAAAATATAGAAAAACCCTCTGGATGCCTTTACTACTCCACCAGTTAATCATACAACTTTTATATCACGTGATATGCATTAGATATCTTGACATAATTATTTAAATTAAATGTATCATACATACAGTATGCTGCATTACAGTACGGCAATGGCGGTCATATTGTTTCAGAAATCGCATCGTTCAGCAAACTATTTCTATCAGAATATCAGTAATTTCATTTTGACAAATTCAGTACTTGAGTTGTATTGTTAGAAGTTGTGGTTGCGGTGTTGCATACTAAGTAAATTATTAAATCCCAACTGAAAAGAATGGTTCGCTGCAGTGTCTCTAGTTATTTCCGTAAATAAAACGGAACAAATTGAAAAAATGTGTATCTAATGAATTTCCATATTCCTTTGAACGATACTGATTTTGAAACAATTTAGCCCTCATTTCGGTACTTTAGGAACCCAGCGTTTCTTCGACTACTCTGTTGATGTGCACATGAGAGGCATCTCGCTGCTAGCGCCGGGACCGATCAACAGTGCGATAATTAATTTCTGACAGAGAAGCTGTGTCTCGGTGACCGGTGATGTGATTATACTAGCTTTCTGGGAAAGTCCTAACGTACCAATTTTGTCCAAACTGCGATAATTGTCGAATATATTCAACTTTATAGAACGCAGCATATAATTTAATACTCCGAGTCCCGTCTCATTTTCCGCGGAAAGAACCACTCGTTGCCTAGTATATGAGCCGTACCATCAAAGCCGTATATATCAGTCTATCATCCCGATGAAGTTCTGAAGAAGTTGCTCTTATATCCAGTGCACAACACTACACCGGTCTACATTCTTAGAGCTGCCTTTTTTGGTCTTTTGGCGGTTTTGGATCCGCCGCTCACCGGTCAAAATTTGCCCTCATCCTTGTTTTGTCGTATCTGTTTATCGTTGAGTATACATTTCAGCTTTTTTCGTATCTGTTCATCGTTGAGTAGAAATTTCAGCTAAGTTGAATATATGTTTATTACCTAACACTACATATGCCATTTACCGCCTACTTAAAAAATATCGCGGCGAATTAAGTTTTAAGCCACATTCTCCCAGTACTGCAGTAACGAATACAGCGCTCTACACAAGTGCATCAGTATTGTTTTTGCTGTCGAATTTATCTTGAGAAGAACACATGTAAAGCTTTCTCTGATGGCACGACTTTAAGTTGCTAGCCGTACGTAGAACTCTTATGAATTGTTTTGGTTACCCTTCGTCGTTTATATGTATTCTTATAAATTGATCTTAACAGAGTTATTGAATTTGGTGTATAATTCCATTTAGTAACAGGCAGTGCACCTGCGCGTATTTTAAAATCAAGTAATCTATTTCAGAGGCCACAACATCGCATAGGCTACAGGTTGTGCTGGTGCAACCTTTAAGTCCATCACTCGCATTCAACCGCCAGGTGGCAAGAAATCATAAGAATTTATCTTGGTAGCCCAGTTTTATTTCACTCTAAGACCCACTCCCATCCCACTGAGCTAGTGAGCATCTTCCAATCTTGTTGCATATCGCAGATGGAGACTCACGGGCATAACAATGCTAGAGTAGCAATAAAAAAAAGTACGATTTGAGTTGGTAGAATCACACAGTGATAAAATATTTCAAAAAATACAACAAAGCAATTAACCTCTGACGGGGTCGAGTATTGCCAGATGAACTGAACGGCTATAAACGTCGTGAAGATTCATGCCGAGGCAGCGCAGCCAAGTTGTTCAGGTTTTGCACCTCCCGCCTAACAACAAGGAAGACCGCAGGGTATCATTGGCAACGATCAGTGATATGCGATCCTAGCGATTGCATCCTTCTCGTGGTGGCCCCGTTGAGACTGAACCTCGCGGATCTAGACTGGGAAGTCGATAACATCCCCCAAGCCCAGCTGTCGTGTCGTAGCTAAGGGTCTGCACTTGGGATAACGATTCCGGCAAAGATGAACCTCTGGTCACGTCATTGCCGTTATACCATACATGGATATCTCTGATGTAGGCATGTATTGCGGGAGATATCTGTGCTGGGGGTCTTGGCTTTACCGCCCGGACCAAGAGGAGAAAACCTCAATAAAAATCCTAAATCTCACGGCGGGGGACCAGGCTCAAGAGATGCATGGCTGTCTAGAAGATCAGCCTTTCTGGTTCCAAAATTCCCTTTTCGAATGTGTTATGCGACCCGTGCAAAGCAGAGCACCAGCAGGTGTAGGCACAGGGGCTTATAATATGCGTCATAAACGGAGCCTTCTGGATACCAGGCGCCCTCCAGAAGTATTTAGCCAAACCTTTTACAGTTGCATTAAATACTCACTTGTATGGAGTTAACAACTGCTTTTTCACAGGGTGAAGAAACCCCACATTGATGGAGTCATCACTGCTTCCGATCACTGATGCTCAGAATTCGGTGACCGAGACAGAAATGGAACAGTGTGCCTCTACTGCAGAGTTGACAGTCCAGACTTCCAGTCAAGGACAGTCTTCCGAGCAGAAAAAGGCCGCAACCGGAGCGGACATAGCCGATCAACTAGGCAAAGTGTCCCTCAAAAAGGTCCAACTTACAGCCAAAGAATGCAGACAACGCGCCAAGCGAGCCTGCGAAGCCAAAGGCATTAAGTACGACCCAAACTTTAAGAAAGCAGACTATGGAGAAGAGGGCAGCAGACTCAGCTTCGAAATCGGAAAAAACTGCAACCAACCAGGGACAAAAGAGGCAACGCTCTGACGAAGCCACTCCTTCCCCGGCAAACGCCAAAAAGAGACCCAGGCAGAAAGTAGACAAGCCGACCTCACCAAAGGCAGGCACCAGCAAAATTGATTTTACTGAGGCAGCCACTACGGTGAAGATGGCCATCTACCCTGCTGCATATCCAGACGTCAAACTGATAAAGGAACAAGGTGACCTAGTCAGAGACAGTCTGATAAATCTCATCTTCCAGATGGAAGAAGAAGAGAACACCTCTCTTTACCAGCCACTATCTCGAAGCTGGTACAAACGTGGTTGCGTGCAAGGACGAACTCACAAAACACTGGTTAAGTGAGCAAGTACCTAAGCTGCACCCGTGGACCAATGCCAAGCTGGAGGTAAAAGAGCGGGTTATTAATTCCGTCCGGGTAGTGTTCAACGTCCCCAAGTGGTACGACAAACAGAAACCCGAGGTTATTCTCCGTCTGATCAGAAAACAGAACAAACGGAAGGCAGACCTCCAGACCGATACCTGGAGAATACTCAACGTCGCTCCACTAGAAGATGGCGGTAGAACGTTCGCAGCAATAATAGATGACAGGGCAAAACAAGCACTAACATCCATCAACTGTGTAGCGCACCTAGGCCTCAACAAGGTCACTTTCCTTATCCGCTCCAAGGATAGGAAACAAACACCTGAAAGTAGTCCAAATTAACCTCCACCACTGCAAAGCAGCCACTGCAAATCTAAGCAGAAAGCTGCTAGCAGATGACATCGATTTAGCACTGATACAAGAACCATGGACAGTTAAGGGACAAGTCCGTGGATTAGGGGGTTCTAAAGGTAAGCTTATTTATAATCAAGCAAGTCCTAGAACATGCATACTTATAAGAAATAATCTAGACTGTTTACCACTAATGGAATTCTGTTCTAGAGACTTAACCACAATTAAAATAAAATGGAATAACGATGAAGGTTGTGACCAAGCCATTATAAGCTCCGTCTACCTTCCATCTGATTCCAGGGACCCACCGCCTAGCGAGGAACTAGAGAACATAGTATCATCTGCTTCCCAAGACGATCTAGACCTCATCCTAGGCTGCGACGCAAATTGTCACCACACCATTTGGGGCAGCACCAACTGCAACATAAGAGGTGAGTCACTTTTAGAATTTATCTTAACTAACAATCTAGTAGTAGTCAATAAAGGTAACACTCCAACCTTTTATAACATTAATAGACATGAAGTTATAGATATTACCATAACCACTATGAGAATTAGTCAATCAGTGAATAAATGGCAAGTTTCAGACGGACCATCACTCTCTGACCACAATTATATAACCTTTGAACTGTATCAACGGGAAGTAAGCCAAAGAGTTTACTACAACCCAAGAAAGGCAGACTGGGAGCTATATAAACAAAATCTACAAGAGAAGATAGAACACCTAAAGTTCAGATCTCCCAATAAATTAGTTTTAGACTCAAATGCTGACCGGTTAAAAGAGGCCATCATTGACTCCTTTCAGAGTAGCTGTCCTCTAATAGACCCAAGTCAGCAAAGAGCAAAGCACACACAAATTGGTGGAATAAAGACCTAGAAAAGACCAGACAAGAAGTCAGACGTCTGTTTAACAGGTCTAAAGCCACAAATAACTGGGAGAACTATCACAAGGCTCTCACAGACTATGGCAAAAAGATCAAGGCAGCTAAGATAGCAGCCTGGAAAAAGTTTTGCCAGGAGGTGGAGACCACGTGATCCCCAGCTAGACTCCACAAAATCATCTCAAAGCAAGCCATGAACCCACTAGGCACTCTCAAAAAAGAAAGCGGAGAATACACTACAACGGAAGAGGAAACTTTATCTCTTTTGATAAAAACTCACCTACCCGAAGCAGTGGAACAACCTACTCTGGCTGAACCTAATCATACCCCTAGGAGGGAAGACTGGGAAACAGCTAAGAGAATAGTCAGCAAAGAAAGGATTAGATGGTCAACTAGCCTCTTCAGTCCTTTCAAATCTGCTGGAAACGACGGCATACAACCCGTAATGCTGCAGAAAGGGATAGATATACTGCTGAACCCACTCAAAGACATGTTCCAAGCAAGTCTTGCCTTAGGCTACATTCCCCAAGCCTGGAGAGTGACTAAGCCTGGTAAGAGCAGCTATGCAGAAGCTAAATATTACAGACCTATCAGCCTAACGTCATTCCTCCTTAAAACGTTGGAAAGATTAGTAGACAGATACTGGAGGGAGGACGCCCTAACTTCACTCCCGATTCACAAATATCAACATGCTTACCAAACAGGGAAGCCATGTGAAACCGCCCTACACCAACTAGTGGGGAAAATTGAGAGAACCTTGGAGTACAAGGAGTACGCAGTCGGAGGAGCATCTCTAGACATAGAAGGTGCCTTCGACAACACCTCCTACCACCCTATTGAAAGAGCAATGACAAACCATCGGATCGATAACACTACGATGAGATGGACTATGGCAATGCTCAACACTAGAGTTGTAAAAGTCAAGTTATTTGACAAGGCAAAAACAGTGCAAGCGACAAGGGGATGTCCACAGGGAGGAGTCCTTTTGATGAACTGTTGATCCAACTAAATGACAAAGGCTACTACACTCAAGGATACGCTGATGACATTGTCATACTGATTCAAGGCAAATACCAAAGAACCGTAGAAAATGTAATGAAATCAGCACTGAAGATAACCGAAGAGTGGTGTCTAGAGAATAATCTTAGAATTAATCCCAGCAAAGCCACTCTCGTCGCTTTCACTCGTAGAAAGAACATCACAAACAGAATGAACATAAAACTGTTTGAGACAAATGTCAACTGGGAGAACGAGGTTAAGTACTTAGGTCTAACCATCGATTCCAAACTAACTTGGAACTCTCACTTAGACCAAACAATCACCAGGTGCATACAAACATTAGTTATTGGGAAAAGAGCCATAGGTAGTCGTTGGGGCACAAACCGGAACTGACCCTCTGGCTGTACAAAACCATGGTTCGACCAATAATTTCATATGGAATAATCGCCTGGTGGCCCAAAATAAAACAAGCAACTGCGATCCACAAATCAGCAGAATACAATATTTAGCTAATCGGTGCATCACTGGAGCCTTTAAAGGCACCTCAGGACAAGCACTGAATGCTATTTTAAATATGCCACTTCTGCACATCTTCTTGGAAGGTGAAGCCAGAATGGCAGCCTAAAGATTACAAAGTACTGCTCACAGGATGACCACAGCTAATAATCTAGAACATGGCAAGATCATGTCACACATCAACAACCCAATATTAGAAATGGGTTCTGGTCTTATAATCAAAGCCTATGACTTTGAAAAGAACTTTACTGTACACACAAGTTGGAATCCGGACCAACTACCAACTCCAACAAATAAGAACATCATTTTTTATACTGATGGATCAAGTTTGAAGGGGGTACAGGTTCCGGTGTGTACAGTACCAATCCTAGAACCAACGAAAATTCAGTCTAGGAAAGTTTTGTAACATCTTTCAGGCTGAAGTACAAGCTATTAACGTATGCGCAAACATCAGCATAAAAAAGAAGCTGCTCAATCGAGACATACACATTCTTCAGACTGTCAGACAGCACTGAAAGCGCTAAACGCTTTCAGTACTTCATCGAGACTGGTCAAGGAATGCAAATCCAAACTTCAAACTTTAAGCCAGGGAAATACACAGTAAAATTATGCTGGATCCCAAGTCACCAAGGTATTGAAGGAAACGAAAAGGCGGACAAGCTCGCAAAAGAAGCAGCCCGTAATGCAATGACCGGTCCAGAACCTGGTCTAAGCATTCAGAAAAACCAAGCCCGCTCAGCCATTAATGAATGGGTCAATACCGCACACCAACTAAGGTGGAGAAACTACAATCAAGCAACATATTGCAAAAGATTGCTAAAAACTCCGAATCCACAAACCACCAAAACCCTGTTGAAACTGAACAGAACTCGAAACAAGCAAGTAGTCAGTCTACTAACAGGCACTGGAGCATTCAGAGAATTTATGCACAGGATCAATATCTATAGAGATGAACCTGTTTGTAGACTATGCCAAGAGGATGATGAAACAGCCTATCATATCCTCTTTGAATGCCCAGCATTAGAGCGTAAAAGACACCAACTCGATTGGAGCCTTAAATCTATTGACAACCGCAAGCTAGTAGGGGACATTGCAACTCTAGTAAAAGATACGGATGTCGGCCTACTAACTTAAAAACTCCCGACAGTACAAAAAGCCCAAAGGGCTGACGTGCGCAGACCAGCAAAAGGCAGTCGTGGAATCTAAATCTAAAATCTAAAAATCTAACCTCTGACGGGAGACCGGATTTCAGAAATAATAGAACATTTAATACACAAATGATAAAAAGTGAGTGCCAGAAAATACATGGAATATGCTAAAATATTAAATAAAATAAAAACGTTTAACTTGCATACGAGGGATATTTTGATGCCTGCCTAAAAGAAATAGTCAAGATCAAACGGGTTATCTACATCCTTCACTGGTAATGGTTATTTTTACAGTTAAAGCCGAAGACAATTTATATTTGTATATGTATTTTGTTATATGTGTTTAAGCAATGCATTTTTAGACTTATAAATGTTCTGAAAGACATTTCTGGATAATAAAAGCATTGTGAATTTAAATTTGTATTTGTGTCGCAATATACAACCTTCAAGCATGCAGCTGGGTGTGAGGAGTTTTAAGCCATGGAGATTTAACGAATAACAAGACAGTCGCAAGCCGCACAAGATTAAAGGCGGACCTACCGGCGACTTCTGCTCAAGTGTATTGTGCATGTCGCCTTCAGGCGAAATACTTAGAAACGCTTAAAACCTGCAGGAAATCGTTTGCTGCACATAATTTTACAGTGTAACGAGGTAACTCCTGTAAATTGCAGCAGACAAGCCTTTACCTGGTGAACCGGTGAGAACAAAATTTTGTGATATGTTTGAAGCGTCTATTTGAAGACGATAATTTGCATCACATCAAAAGGTACCGATTTTATGAGTTGTGACGTCATTCATACAAGCGGTGTACAAGGTAACAGTCGGAGGATCCAACGGTATATAGCAGAGTTCCAGCTAAAGTGTTTCCGAGTCATCTTGATAAAATTGCGTTTAACTGCGAGCTTTTGCAAGCGCAAAAGAATGTGTTTTATCAGCGAATAATGTGAGTTTTGACACAAACTGACGCAAATCCTAACCTGCTAACTTCGAATTTGACATAGACTTGCATTACCACCAACATAAACAGAAACAACCTAAGAAAAAAAATCACAACCATTTATGGTGACCCGGTAGGTGTTTTTATAAACAAATGAGACAATAGATATGGTTAGTATTAACTTCACCTGGTAATTGTAATTGCCTAAATGCATCAAGGGTAGCTGAGTAAGACTTAGTTTTCAATTAACATCAAGTGCTCACATAGCAAAGCAACAGAATATAATTAAAGAAATAGCGACAAGAAATGTGAGCGAATGAAGATGTGTTATGAATTCAACCCTGGCCTATCTTAAAAGATATATTCTTAACAGAAGGAAACCCATTCTGCCATCTATTGATAAGAAGTGGTACGAGCCTCTGTAACTCCAATAGTCATAACATTTTAGCGAAAACGCCAGCAAAAAGATGGTATCTACACCTTAGCAACTTGCAGGGATTTTATTTTCTCTTCAACGTTCTATCAACACTTTACTTAGAATTACTGTCTCCGAAGGTACCATTTTTAATATTCCTGTTTTCGATTAAATTCTGTGAACATTATTCTGTTTTATCCTATGGTTAGTTTTTGCTTAGATTTTGATCTTTCTATGTGTGATTGCTTCTACCAGACTATGAAACTGGATTATGGACAAATCAACCCCTTCCTATCAGTTGTCATTAGTAGCAATTCACATTGTCATTTATTATTTCTATACCTTTTTCTTGTTCTTCTTCATCTGGATTACCCCTCTTTATTATTTGATTTGCGTAGTATACGATCTTCCTTTCTATTTAATACTTAAGTTTAGTCAATGCTGTAATTGTTTAGGGCACCTTATGCGCATTGACGATCCATTGAGGACAGTCAAAATCACCTCTCGTGGATTACACCATAACACATAATTGCGCATTTCCTTATTTTATGTCGACAGCGTGACGTCACGCCCGAGAATTTCTACTTAGAGTTTCAAGTAATTTAATCTGAGTAGAGCTGCGCTGGATATTTTAAAATAGGTTTAGACTAATAAAGCAGTTCGTTACTTTGACATTTTATTTATTTACATGATAGAGGGCGACCCACAAAACGTACCGAAGACCGCAGTTCCAAAAACGGGTCACCACTAATATATAACAGAAAAATTTAAATTAAATGTAGCTGAGAACTAACAAAAAATCAAACAAGAAAAAGATTTAATATAATGTAAGTACTGATATAAAAAAAACTCAGTTGGGTAAATTACTACGTAGTGAATTAACGAAGGTGGATAGGTTAACATTAAACAATTCAATATTAGAAAACCCAGAATTATAGGTTTTAGCCAACCTTCGCAAGGGAGCGTTACAACCAAGGTTGGTAATATACATCTGCTCTCAGAACAGTAATTTTGTTCGTTGATTGTAAAGCTCAATGCAGACACCACGTTTCAGGTGAAAGTACGAGCATGACAAGCATCCAGGTAGGTCCGAATTCTCTGTGAGACAGTGTAACCAAGAGAGAGATCTTCATCCTGCTAAAAAGCAACTCACATTATCTTCAGGTAGCAGATGGCCCTTAATAATTTTTCACAAATTTGTTATATACTCCTTCACTACCAGCTTAGTTCGACGTGTGGAGGGCAGACAAAAGCACTTCTCGAAGCACCTTTCTCCCATCCACGATGCTATAAGGACAATTGTTGTAATTATTGCTATGTTTAACAGGCGTTCACTGTTTGTTTTTTTTCTGATTTTTTTGTTTTGTGTTCCAGTTTAGATGCTTCTATAAATTTCGAAATGGCATCTGTCGTTTTATTCGGCTTCTACAAGTAGTCCTGGCCTGTATTATATCCCACCTTTTTCAGTGCCAGCTGGTTTTCCTCCAAAACTTCTTAATGCTCTAGGAGGACTACTCGACTAGCCAGGTGTTTTTCACATTTGTACTGTCATTGAAGTTTAATTTCTTTATTCTCTATTCTCTATGAACGTTTTTATATCTGTTGATCTTTTGGATTAGATAGCAACCACTATTATATTCGTAAAACTTCAATAAGCAAATGTCATAACCAGTGTAGATACTTAGAAGTTAAGTTAAACGTCCTTAAAGTTTATTTTCCGATATTAACGATTTTAAATAATCTATTTATAGTCTTTTCGTTCATTATAATAGTTACTATTATTTTATGCCATTAATAAACTTTATAGTCTTCAGGTTCGTTGTTCAATCTGTTTTTTTAGAAGCTTCAGAATTGTTCAGTATTATACTCGTATTCTGGTATGCAATAAACACTGCGTTTTATATAGTAAGCATCACTCGTTCTATTATACGCCATTTTAATTGGCGTAAGTATCGTAGTACACAATATGAATAATCATGAAAGGTACTCAAAGGTGTTTATTTGCTTTACTTTTCAATTCTGAAATTAGCTCAATTCTTCTAATGCTAAACTACGTCAAGCAGGGACACATTCCTGTAAAAACAATAAACAAGTAATTAAGAATATTACAGCGCAACGCTAATAAATTTATAAACAGCATAATTAAACTCGCCTATACTATATATTGATTAAAAGAAGCGGTAGGTAATATAAAGCTCGTAACCAAACTCTATTTTTAATATAGTGACATATCGATTTTCTGTCTAGTTAATAGTCGGTACACATAAGCAACCTATCTTTAGAAGGTTCACATAACTCCGACTAGCTCAATTCTCGGCTGCGATACTCTGTATAGTTATGATGGCAATTTATAAAGCTAGTGCAACAAGGAAATGATGCATTGTATTTTATGTTTCCTTTAACTTAAAATTTTAACATACTCCAGGTTGCTGCTTGAACTGAATGTCCTCGTACAGGACTCGGCAGGTCGAAACCAACTCAAGAGTGGACCAGATGGTATTCTACAGCGAAGAACCGTTGCCTCGCTTACCGAGTTGAATATCTTGTTAACTGGAAGCATTTCCATAGCCATCTTGTTTCGAACTACCTGTCCTTTCCAGTTTCTGTAAGTTCAATTTCTAGCTTCCTTCCGAGAAGTCAAACTGCCTGAGTTACCCTTAAATCTGACCCGTATACATAAAACCCCCTGTCTGGCTAATCTTCTAGGACAACCCAACAACATCTTGTCTCCTAGATTAATCCAAACCTAACCGGTCCCGGTAATCTTAGAGCGCAAAGGAACAACTTCTTGCTGCTCAGATTAGCCCCAAACCTACCCCATATTGTCAATCTTAGAACGCAGTGAAACAACATCTTGCTGCTGAGATTTACCGACCAGTCTAGTAGCTCGTGAATTCACTCTGCTAATAAACAATTCATCCTGACAGCTCGCCGTCAAGACTCACCAGCCCAGGTTAATATTTAAATTGCAAAGCGAGCGTGCATCAGGAAAGCTCCAATTTTGGATTCTTTACGAACGCCCTGCTCAAAGACCGAGGGGGCAGAGGCCAATAAGAAGAATTTTATTTTGTTTATTTAAATAATTTTAAAACACATATTTTGTAATGTAGTTAAACAAAATAAACACCTGTATAATCTTGACTCGACTCTCTTACTTGAGCACTTGACAACCTTCGACCAGATCTTAATCTTGAACATAAAATTAAAAATTGTTAAAATTCCGAAACGTAACAAGTATATTAGCCTCCACATCCGTTACAAGAAATTTGATCTCCTCTCTTAGTTTATGAGTATATTTAACCCGTGAGCAGTTCTACGTTTGGCTTCAATATTGTATCTTTTTTCTGGTTTAACAGAAGTCTATTATTATTTTACCATTTATACTAACTTAATTTCTCCTTATTCTTGCTTGAATTGCATTCTTTTCTCTCGGCCATTGTATAGTGTTACGTCAGAGTTTTCCCTTACCATATTTCTATCATGCGTTCTTCTTGTTTACATATTGTCATCCAAATAGTGCACTAGTGCAATTTTCTAGTAGAGATTGTGCGATGCACCTTCTATAGGATTCGTTCAATACTACACTGAAGCCTAATGTATGAAATACAATATTAGGAAATTCAATTTTTCTCTACATTTGTTTTTGCAACTTCAGAATATTCTCTTTCCATCTGGAGGCTAAATGTATTCAGAAAGGTAAAAAGCGAATGACTTATGCAACCACTTCAAGGGTAAGAATTTTATTAACTTTCACAGTTATTTTTAAGTGTGATCTTATCATTTTGAATCTCTCAAAATTGAATTTGGCATCAAACCTTTAAAAAGTGGTAGCTTTATAAGCAGCTTCTCCCCAACGAACCTTTTTTGCCGTTCAACAGTTTCAGGAAAAAGGATACCTTTCTAAACATATGCGTTAACGCCCAGGCAAAATCATCCTTTTCGCGCTCGGACCGGTTCAAACTGCTCCACCCAATTGGATTTCTAATTTGCTTTGCGAAACATGCATTGCGTACTTGCCAGCAGCAATTTTAGTGGAAAATAGAGGTCGAAGGGCTCGAAATAGCGGCATTGCATTATTTCCGGTCGAGGGCTTCGATCGGATTAGTGTGGTTGGCCGCGGATACATTAAAATGACTTATATTGGTCATGAACGCTTCCGGCGCCTGATAGCGAACTAAATCGCCTTGTTACTCCATCATTTCTTATCATTCGCGCCGGTTATGATAGGGAAATTGCTTATTTATGGAGCTGCGTGCGTTGGCGTCCGTTTCAGGCAGGACTGCTACTAAACCATTCGGAACAAAAGATTAAATCCGGCGGGTTTGGAAAGTGGCCCAACCTTTAAATTAGTTTCCAATTCACTGTCTGGGGAACTTTTCCAATAAAAATGTTAAAAGTGTACGAAGAAATCTTAGAGCAATTTTTATAATTAAGTTAGTAATCAGGTAACTAAATAATAACACACGCTGTGACTTGGTACGGCATATCGAAGGACAAAATCGATACAGTGCCACCTTTGCCAAGCATCAATTCCTTTCTGGCATTCTATTTCTTAGTTTTCAAACAAGTATTTCCATCGATGCCACTGATATAATCAAGTTAGAATAATATATTTTGGAACCTGAAAAGAAATAGCTAAACTATATTTACTAAAATGTATGACACATCAATCTTTCAAAATCCCAATTTATAACAAACCTAGTACCTAGCTCAGGTATATCGGCAGAAGATGTCCAATTAGAATAGGTTTCATCCTATAAATACCTAGGTCACTAAGTTAAGATTAGCAGAGATAACTAAACTCTCGAAATAACCAGAATAATAGGACTAACATGGGCAGGTTTTGGTTAATTGGGCTACATATTTAGGTCAATTATTCCTGTATGTCTGAAATGGAAGGTTTTTAACATGTACATCCTTCCGGTCTTGACGTATGGAGCAAAAACGTTGACATTGACAAATAAGACTGTTTCCAAGATACAGGTCGCTCAAAGACGCATGGAGCGGTCAATGCCTGGTATATCTGTAAGAGATAAGTTACCGAATACCGAAATACGACGCAGAACAGGAGTGGAGGATTCCATCAACAAAATCACCAAACTTAAGTGGAACTGGGCGGGACCGGTTGCGAGACTAACAGAACATAAATAGACCAAAAAACTGTTTAAATGGCGACCAAGGGCAGATGCCTACCGGAGCAAAGGTCACCCTTCCTTACGATGGACCGACGATATAAAAGTCGTATTCGGGTATACTGGATGCAGGCGGCCAAATATCTCGATAATTGGACTACAATACGGGAGGCCTACGTCCAGCAGTGGACAAATATATAGGCTGAATGATGATGATGGTGGCACTAAGTATTACATTCGAATTTTATTATAACATATTACTCAAGAGGACACGGAAAAAATATTAACTTGTATCGCTTGAAATATCGAAAGGAACCTTTATAAAACTGTACAATTATGTTAGAAGAACTACACTTGTAGAAGAAACTATTAAAAGCTAAAGAATAGAAAAAGGCAGGCTTGGATAACATACCAAACGAACTCCTCAAATATGGTGGCCAAGACCTAATCAGACAAATGACAATACTTTTATCAAAAATTTCTTGGCACCCGAGTCGTCCCAGAAGAATGGAAAAAGAATATCCATCCCATTTTTCAAGAATTGGGATAAGAGAGGTCCAGAATATTGATATAACAGTTGCTGCTTCAGGGAAAGTTTACGACATGAAACAAGCTTAAAGGCTGCTCCACCGGCTTGTTCTGTTTTAGACTGTCACAACAAGGGCTTGCTAGCGATAATCAAAGCAATGGCACATAGAAAGGTGCGGGGCAAATTCTTGCTATCCTTATGGGCGGTGATGTAGTGGGGATTTCACCAGAAGGACATTCTCCCTAGCCTTGGAAAGATGTGCGTGCTCAGCGCACATATTTATCAGTCTACCTTGCTGCGAAAGTTCTCTGGAAAGAAGCTTATCGCACTTCAATGAAGACGGGTAATACATTTTGCTTTACAAGAAATCAGACAGTATATGATATCTGGGGCGGCTATATTAGACTCCTTCCCCTTATGTTAGCCCAGGGGTCTGTTTAGTTCCACAAAGGCGTGGTTCTATCAGTTGTCTTTGCTTGTAAGCCGGATAGGTGGCTAGTCTTACCCGTCGAAACTAAAAAGAATGTTCCTTTGCTAGGGGCTAACGACTACCACAGCGTGGCAGCTGGGAAGCGTATGATTCTTCAAATACTTCTATAGTCTCAAGAAATCGTCGATCGTTTGAGAGTCGAGCAGTTGCTCTGTTCACTCTATATTACACTGCACACCTAAATCCACTGTATGTGTTATTAAAACTATAAAGTAAGTTCACTTAACGCAATTCACTAATTGAGGGAAGGTAAGTGACAAAGTGCATGGAGAGCTGAATTCCGGACTAAGCAGCGGAAGTCGAATTAGTTCTTCAATACATTTTCTTGAGGTTAGCAACTATAGTTTCTTCTGAATTTGTGCTATTAATCCAGTTTCTAAACCATTGCTGACGGGAATTCCAGAGGATAGATATAAGATGGGTGAAATTTTCAACCTTTCTACTCAATATTTTCTGGATTCTTTTAGCAGTTTCCGAAGAAGTTGATAAGCAGTCTATGTATTACATTCCAGGTTTAAAATCTAGAACTAAATGCTTTGACGATTGTACCTATTCGTTTTTCAATAAAGCTTATCTTTTTGTAATAGTAGTGTTCTTCTCCCATCAAAATAAAGTCCATGCAAATCATGCTTAGCAAAAAAATTCCGTAAATCAAAACAATTATTTCACCGTTTATGTCTCAAATTACTTCTACCTGTAACTACAGGTGTGTTTTCCTGTATAACAATTGCTGTTATGCTGCATGATCAACTGGGTTATATTCTTTCAAGTGCTTATTTCAATCGTTTTCTTGTATTAACTTTCTGTTTTCAGTTGTCACTTTCTTATTAGCCTTATACTGTGCATTTTTTGTTCTTTCAGATTGTACTGCTGCTTTTTTCTGACTTTGCTGTTTTGTCGAGCTACCCACCAAGTTATGAGAACGAACAGAAAACAACGTATTTATTTGTTGTAAGCCAAATAATATAACGTTAATGCAAATGCAGTTTTATAAAATTTGCAAATATCAACAATGGAGGCTGTCTCCAACTTTTAATGCAAATATCAAATTATTATTAGTCTTCATAGCGCAGAACTAGTGCAATACGCTGCTTATTTCAAATTTAAAGTAATGTAAAAACATTGCGTAAGGAGCTCCATTGTGCAGTGGTTAAGAGCGCCAAACTGCTAAGTATTCTGGAATTTCGGGTTCGAACCTTGGTGATAGAACGGATTTTTAAAAAATTATGGTTGTAATAAACGATTCTATCTGCAGTGGGGACAACTGCAGGTTAGTAACCAGCACAACATACTTAAGCTCGTTTACACGGTCGCAATCGTTGTGAAGGACATCAGGCATTTATCACAAATCCATGAATATGAAGTGTACAATGTGTTCGCACCGCAATATGCGTTTTAAACAATATAGTTTTGATATATAATGTAGAAAAGGCACCCACTCTCTACAAACAAAAACGTTATGAACAGCATCGCCCACCAAACTCTCGAAAAAATCTACAGTTCGTATGTGTTTTCAAATTGATAAAACATCGGAAACTGGAAGGCGAAAAGCATTGTTTACAAAATGAATTTGTATTACGGAGATGAGTCTACGTACAATTTATGGAAACTGAAAGCTTTCGATGATGCCCTCAATGTTTCAGCGTTGTTTGCTTGCTTTTCTAGGCATTTCGACTTTACTCGAAGTTGCAAAGAATAACTGAAGGTATCGTGCACAAATATTTTTCGAGCAAATCTGTTGTGATTCGAAAACCAACAAATAGTTTTGAACGTTTTTCAAGGTATAGTCGCAACAACTTTTCTTATAAACTGATGAATCTAGATTAAATTGGCCAGTGTCCATTATTTCCTTAATTACTAGCTACATCCCTCCTTTCCATTCTCAATTACCTTGACTTCAAAATAAATTTACTCAAAGTTTTCTTAAGCGACTTAGTAAATGAAATAAACTATGATATGAAAAAAATAAATCTTTAAAAAATTAGAAAAAAGTTGTATTACAATTGAAGAAAATTTGTAGTAGCACAGAAGTAAAAAAAATATCAACCATAGAAAATAATATAAATATAATCAGCTAGGGCAATTTCCCAATAAGACAGTCATAAACAACTGTACGAACTTCAAGAAACCTACCTTTATACGGCTCACATAACTCCGACTAGCTCAGTTCTCGGCTGCTATATGGGTAGAACAAGTGAAAATTTTTATTTAACTTTTTCATAAGGGTTTTGGTTCACATAAAAAACAAAGTATCGGGTACCGCCATTTTAGTAAACTGGAAAGTATAATAACTAGCATATATAACAGCTAAACTACCGGAGTAATATGTACAAGAATAAATATGTATAAATGTGTAATTCGTAGGGTTTGAATTAAGGCTTGTAAACACAATTTTTTTAGTTTCACACTTTCCCGTCTGGTTTAAATTCACTTTGACAACTTAGTTACGTTGCGAAACTTCCGCGTTTTATATTTCAAATTTTATGGAAATTTAATTATGCGTGCCTGCCGTACAAATATCTGGTTTCTAACAAACAAATACAAATCTGGATTTTGGCTACGTGACGAATGGAGCGCAAAATTCTTGCGCCTCATGGAGCAACCAAGATGTTCGACATGAGTTAGACAGAGCGTGCGCTTGCGTTCCTTCCGTCCCGCCCGTTCTTAGAAAATTCTTCCGGCGACAGCGACAGAAGAAGTTGTATTGAATTTGGCGTCTGTGGCACACCTCGACCGCCACGGAGCCCCAGTAAATTGCTGCATGCCCTGTATGCCTTCTGAGGCTGTCCATTACTGTGGTTGCAACCTCAATGGCAATTCTTGCCTTTCTCGTCGAGATGGGTGCTGGTTTGTTGGAGCTTAAAGAGAGAAAATAAAGTATTAGCGGCCTAAGGGTTCCTATCGGGAAGCTTGTGAAGCTTTCATTTCGCATCAGCGGATTTATCAAGTGGGCCACATTTTCTTTGAAGAAACGTACGTTGTATTTTGCAAGTTGAAGTTTACATCGTTTATCTACCCTCTGGGGGGTTATTGTCTTTCCAACTTCTGGCAAGTAGTAACCATAATCTTGAAGCCTTGTTTCCGTACCCGCCAAATCATCAGTGCAGTTGCTGGCGGCTGGCCCGGCTAGCAGCATCGTTGGACAATCATGCAACAGCTCCTCAATTCTCCAATTCGGGTATTGTGTCGTAATTTTACAGTGAATTTTAATCCGTTTCGTGATGTGCCACTTTAAACACTATGTGACGCAATGCTATAGTTGCGCCAGCTATACTTAAATTTTTGTGGCTCGTTCGCAGCGAACACTCTCGAGTGAATTATGTAGCTTTTGTCTGTATAGCCTAGGTGTCATGTTTCCATGTCAAGTAATTTTAAGAACATTAACTTTTGCCGTTTCATTCATTTAATGTAAAAATGTCACATGCATATTTTCAGGTTAATATATCTCTTTCTGAATTAGTCGTGCGTTATTGTTTTTCATGTTGCATGCGGATCCTGTATCATGTGTTATGTGTTCCTTTTTGTAAGCAGTTTAGAAAACTGAAAAAAATTCAATAGAGGAGAACAGATATTGAGTGCCAGGTAAATATGTGGTATAGGCAAAACAAAGTAACATACCAATACATCCGTGCTTTGTCGATTACACCAAGGCATTCTTTCGATTCGTGGAGTCTACTGTAGAATATATGAACAGAATGAAAGTGTTCCAACACTTAAAAATATTGATCAATCACCTGTGCTGTAACATGTTACAAATTGATTCCCATGTATTATCTGCAGAAATCTTAAAAACGTACAACGGCTAACTAGTGAGATGAGTGGGGTCTTAACTTATCCTCATTTCTGTACCGTGGAAAATGCTTCCTTTGATGTAAAACACAGGCAACTGCACTGCGGTTTACAAATGAAAATAATACAGGTTTTTTCTAATAACTCTATTAAGATAATATCCTTGATCACATTTCAAGTGTTTTCCAAACGTAATTCCTTAGAATTATAATTGCGCTTTATCAGTAAAACCAGCAGTAGGGTCCGACGAAAACATTTTAGAGAAGAAAATAATATTGATACACTGGTGCAGCCGTTACTGCACTACGAACTGGGATATGTTGCTACAGCACATGCCTAAAAGAACTATAATTTCCACGTAGAAAATCTTATTCCAGACCATTACAACACATTTAAGGTTAACAGTGAAGGACACACGCACTATCTTATTCTAGGTAAATTAGACACATTTCAAATTCACAGTAAATAACACGTGCATAAAATAATAAATATATTTAGGGGCTAACGAAATGTCTACACGGGCTTTGCAACCACGAGATACCCAAGCAATGGCCCATAAAAAACGAGGTTGGGCAAGGGGCTAACACCCTTTTCCTCGGAAAATCCACAGTTAGTGAACCTATCACGGATAAACTGGGCTGCCTAATGACAGCAATCAGATTCTGTAATCTGTCCATAATAAACGCACACACTCTCAAAGAAGAAAAGGAAGGGAAATATAGGAATAATTCTACCAAAATGAGAAGCAGCCTGTGACAGCTCCCCTATGGGCGATATTAAAATTATTATAGGGCACCTTAATGTAAAGGTGAGATAAGAAGAGTCAAACCAAGCAACCATAGGCGGACACAAAATCGCACAGTACTGTAACGGCTCCGTTCCCATTCGCCGGATTCTTTTCGCCGGAATTCGATTCGCCGGAATCCGTCACGCCGGAATTCGATTCGCCGGAAGTCTTTTGAACGGACGTTTCCATTCGCCGGATGTTTTTCGCCGGATCTCGACTCGCCGGAATTCGTTTCGCCGGAATTCGATTCACCGGAAGTCTTTTGCCGGAATGCATTTCGCTGGATATCAAGATTTTTTAATTATAAAATATTATTTCCGAGCAAAAAAATTCGGAGAATGAAAAAGCAATGTTATGAGACATTCAATTAAAAAAAACTATCAAAGTCTGCAAATAACCTAAACAAGCTAGAAAAACAATATTATCAGAAGATTATTATACTTATATTATTTTACATGTTAATGTTATGGGACATTCAATTTAAAAAACTATCAAAGTCTGCAAATAACCGAAACAAGCTAGAAAAACAATATTATCAGAAGATTATTATACTTATATTGTTTTACATGTTAATGTTATGGGACATTCAATAAAAAAAACTATCAAACTCTGCAAATAACCTAAACAAGCTAGAAAAACAATATTCTCAGAAGATTATTATATATTATTTGACATGTTAATGTTATGGGACATTCATTTAAAAAACTATCAAAGTCTGCAAATAACCTAAACAAGCTAGAAAAACAATATTATCAGCGGTTTATTAAATTTTATTTTAAATGTTAATGTAAACATATATAAATTAACTCGAAAAATGAAAAATGCCTCCAATAGCTGTCACGTACTCCATCCAAGTGACCTCATTATTCCGCTTGCGAGTTTTCATATTATCGATCTTCTCATTCAGAAGACGATATTTGGACTTTTGACGCTTTCCTGGAGTACCGTTAGCCTATAAAAATAATAGGTTAACGCGTATCTAACCATTTTACTATGGAAGAATACTTACCAATCGTCGAAACTCAAATTCATTCTCGTCCTGAATAGTTTTTATTTTTTCAATAAAATTGAATATGTTAGGATGAGCTGCTATCGAATCATTAAGCATTCGATGCCATCCTTCCAAGTGATTGGTTGTGCGAGGACCGTCAGTATCCCAGTGATTCCACATTTCTTTGGGATATCTCCCGTATAACCATGTGGATACAAAGTATCCAACGAAACCTCTCTCAATAAGAATAGGTGGACTCGTGGCGTGAATCTCGTTCCAGATCTGATCTATGGCTTCCAGATCAACCATCGATAGAGCAGTGACTTGCCTAACAAATGTCCTATAATAGACATTAGGCGCGTATATTACCACTATACTATGCAGGAACTTACCAAACAGCTGCTTTCTATCGGTACTCTTCAGCTAGACCTAAAGCAATATTTTTTTTGTATATTGCTTGCTAGAAATGAAACAGGCAGCCTTTAATTGCTGAATTAGGAAAACAGCGCTGAATTGCCGGATTTAAAGCGATTTCATAATCAATTTGAAAAGCTGATGGTCCGAAATTGAATCCAAACTCTAAGAGAAAAAATATGCATTATATTAGGGCGTATATTACTCACTATACTATGGAGGAAATTACCTTGAGAAATGTTTTTGAGTTCTTCAAATACTTTAGTATAAATTTGGAATGATTTTCGATTCATCAGAATGAATACGAGTGGAAACATTTGGTCCATCACTTTTGCATGAATTGTGTATAGTTGCATGAAAAGTGCTGGCACAGATCTAAACGTTCCATCCATGTATACGATAGTCGCATTGCACAACTTTTCGATATTTTCTTTAGTTGTGAAGATTAAAAAATGATCGCCTAAAATATCGCGTAAATTAACCACTATACTATGAAGGAATATAAATACAGTGTTTTCCGATTTCTTTTCACCGCGTATCAGTTGTGTTTCACTTTATTTCAAATGCTTTTCCCTCTTGTCAACACTTGTCAATATTGACAAATGGGAATTACATTTGACAAATAGTTAAACACAATTGATATATGGTGAAAAGCAATCGGAAAACCCTGTAATTATCATCGCTTTGAAGGTTGGATTGAAGAAACAGCTCGTCTTTTAACGTCTTTGTCCATAATCCTTCAAGCACTAGTTCGGCCAAAGTAGTCGGAAGCTTAGGTCTAGTTTTAGATCGAACCCGATGAAGCTGAGTTTGAGTTCCCGATAAGCTTGGTAATATAGCCAATGCTCTGTTCTGTTCAGCTTCAGTCGATTTTGATTCTACAAATCTCTTTGGACACTCTTTGTAGACCTATAAAATCTCGTAAATTAACCACTATACCCTGGAGAAATTAATTAAACTTACTTTTGGAATCGGCAATGTCGGTTCTTGTAGAGTAACTTCTTTTGCTTTAGTTTTTCTATTTTTTGAATATTTGGTTCATGTTCGTGAATAGCCCGATCGGTTTTGTAAGGCGATCCTCGCTCGAATATGACTCTTGCTTTGCATCCAAGAGTCTCGCATTTGTAGTCCTTTTTGCCATTACGATTATCCTTGGATAACGTAAACAAATGTCCATTAAATACCAATTTTTGCCCAGATCTGGATGACTGTAAAAAGTAAAATTCAATTTCTGCGTTCATTTTGACAGTTGTCATTTGCTACGCGATGCGCACGAACACTACAATCCGGCGAAACGGAATCCGGCGAATAGCTTTCCGGTGAAATAATTTTCCGGCGAATAGCTTTCCGGTGAAATAATTACCCGGCGAAACGAATTCCGGCGTGTCGAAATCCGGCCAAAAGAATCCGGCGAATGGGAAGTCCACGATCTATAATAATAGTGTACTCGCCAGGGGTGGCCGCCCCCCTGGCCCCTTCGTACTTCCGGAACCTCATGGCTGCCTTTACTGATTGGGTTAATTGTCGGTACTTTTTGCAAGTACTGCCCAATAGTAATACACTAGATTAACTATTGTTATAACCCGTACAGAGTCCGTAAAAAACCGTTTCCGCGGGCTTACATTATCACTGCGGAACTTATCATGCTTCCGAAGATCACTGTGCGAAATCTCGTGCTTTCGAGGGATTTATACCTTCGATTATCACATAATCGCCCAGTACGAGGAGGCTACTTTAATTGCCAAAAAGCTACCAAACCATCATTCAAGTGACTACGGTAGCTATCTAATTCACTACATATGAATACGCGTGGGTACGCTGGCAGCTTTGCCCCCGTATTATTGCAACTTAACACATTATAAATAATTATTGGTTCGCATACTCGCAGTATCGCTTGCACTAAGAACTAACTACGCAAAAACAGCCCACTTTTACAAGACACGTCTAACCCCAATCCCAGCACCGAACGTTCTCTCATTCCGAATTCCATTTCTAACCCAGCACCCCTCGATACGGTATATTGCTAGCACGTGCAGTCTGGGTCTCCGAAATACGGAATTGTGACTTAATGCCTAATACATTGTTCAAGATTATATTACATTTCGGGGCTCAAAATATTCCAGAAATGGCAAACATAGTAATTAAAACTTAAAAATAATGAATTCCAAAACCATAAATATTTCATCCCTAACACACTTCTAAATACTTTTTGATATTGCTATGCGCAGATAACCCTTTAACAGCATTTAATATTTTTATATTTAAAATATTTTTAATTATTCATAATTGCTAGCTACAGAGTGATTCAGAATTTACGCAATCCATATTAAAAATATTCTGGTAACTGAACGTGATATGGTCGACCTATTTGGAACTCGAGAATTAGGAAACCTTTCTTAAAACTTCGTTTGAGCACTTGAGAAATGATTTGGATGACAGATACCTATTGACTAAGCATAAACGCTCGACTTGAAAAAATTACATTGTTAGCCCGTCAAACTAAAAACGTAAAAGGCGAAATGATGACGGTTAAAAAATGCTAAACAAAATACTGTAAATCATGTTTATTACATTTCGGGATGTGTGAATTCTGAATCACACTGTAGAATAGTTAAATTCTCATCGAACGGAACGTCAATTTATTTAAATTCTTGGGTTTTGTCAGCCAAATTTGATTCTGAAAAATCTGAACGATTAGTATTTAATATTTATGAGTCTTCCATTTAATAAACCATGGCGATAATATCCATCTATTTCTCATTCTTTTTCGCCCGTCATTACCAGTGGCACATTTTCTAGCCAATAAGATATTAGGAAATTACCATTTTAGGTTTTTCAGATCTTTAAGATTATTTGTATATATTTTGGTTATTTCTATAATTTAATCTATTAATATCAAATTCTTTGATCAGTTATCAAAAGATATTTCGTGGTTATAAAATAATTTTAGAATAATCACGAACTACTGCGTTATGACTGAAAAATAAACAAAAACCAGTAAGTAATTTATTAGTATGTACTCGTACAAATTCCACACGAATTTCATGACAGCTGATAGACATTTGTAACCCTATAATTTTTATATTTATCCCACGCTTTTTGATATTAACCTCTTAATTGTTTTTTCTCTGCTTATAAAAGCGAAACTTTTTGCTTGAAAGTTAAACCAAAATGAAGATCTACGTAGGGTTACTAACTTTAGTTACAGCAGTTACGACTGCTAAGCAACAGGTAAGAATGCTAATATTAATTTAGACTAGATTTATCTTTACTTCATTAATTTTCAGCTCAACTTCGAAACATTTGAAGGTAAATATTCTTTTTTATTTGCTCATTTCGTTTCACCATTTCTAGAAAACCAAGTGACATTAGCTTTGCAAGATATTTTTCAATAACAAATAAAGGGCGATCAAAAAGTTTGCAGTCTCCGGCGGCTATGGTATACTACTTAATTTATGAATTTTATAAGATATTTCAAGAATTGTTTGGACGTTTCAGTGATATACAAGGCTTGGAATTACTTTCGTGTATAGTTTATAATTACAAATTAATTAGTGAGAGTGAAACAATTAAAAAATCTTAATTGTAGTTCATCATAATTGAAATCGAAACTAACAACGTTTATTTCACTACTATAGCAATTACGCACTCGTGGAATGACACACTCGCATCTAGCCGGCTCGTGCGTAACTTTTTCTACTCATGCGTAATATGCGTCAGTAGAATAGGGAGAGAAACCCCCTCCACTTTTTATTTGATTCGCGGATTCGCGGTTTAATTCGCGGATTTCGCGGTTTTATTCGCGGATTTCGCGGTTTTAATTTTAATTCGCGGATTTCGCGGATTAATTTCGCGGTTTGATCTAATTAATCACATATGAAGTTTGATATGTAATTTACATATGTGCTACTGATTAAATTACTCGGCGTCCATTTTTAATTTGCTTCCGATTAAACCACGCGTCGGCCTTCGGCGGCCATCTTGGTTTTCTGGCGCGAATATTTGAATTTAAATCTCCCGGGTGTGCGTTATCTTGGTTTTCTGCGCGCGCACTTCTCACAGGTGTCGTTTTTAATTTTGAATTTTCGCGGAAATATTTGAATTTCAAACTGCTAAATCTTCCGTCTCCCTCATCGAAGCTGCTCTCTCTCTCTCATGCACGGAGGCCATTTTAATTTTGCGCTAATATTTGAATTTCAAATTTGTTCAGATTTTTTTCTAAGTCCCTGTTTTGGTAGATTTATCTCTCTCTCTCTCTCTCTTCTGCTCATCTGGCGTTGGCTGTCTCTCTCATGTATTGCAGAATGGCTGTTTATATTTAAAAAAATCTCAGCCCGACCGGGATTTGAACCCCTTACGTTCGTGTTGCACAAATTTAGCTACACCCATTAGTGCCACAACACCACGGAGCTGCTTCAGATTTAATGTGTTTATCGGAAAGCCCTTTCACTGCTGTTACGTCACGAGCCCCAGCTTTTAAACAAATTATTTTTTCGAAAATGATATTTATAAAATTGGAAATGCATTGTCTGTGATGTTAGATGGGAGGTCGTAATTTTAAAAAAGTGCTGTCACACGTAGTTTTGCTGTAATTAATTATTAAGTTCAACACTTGCGTGATTTCGATACTGGTTTGAGTTGCGGACAAAGCGAACAAATCTTGTAACTGCGATGATATTTTCAATTGAATTTAGTCGGCAGTTCGTAACCCTTTTGTAATATTATAGCTCTGTTATATTGTGTATGTTATTAAAAGGGTACTTGCAATTACATTTGTCCCTCGAAGAAATTTGAAAAAGAGGCCAGTTTAAAACCGTTTAATAGATGTGGCTATCTGATGCATTTAATTGTAAATGTTGGTTTAATTTTTGCACCTATGTTTTAAATTTACAGCTATGCAATTATAACTTCTATGAAAATATAACATCTTTAAAGCAAGTTTTAAAAACCCTTAACCCTTTTCAAATTTTATTTTTGTGTACGTGATTTGCGGTATATATAATTTTATGATTCATAAAATTTGACCGTTGTAAAACGCCTGCCACAACTTGCACGGAAAACGCAACGGTTTTTGCAAAGCATGTTGTGACGAACAGCGATGAGTGGAATTTTTAAAATATTGCCCATCGAACAGCGGAATAATTCTAGAACGAATCGAAGTTTTTATTTGTATAAAATGGCGGTCCGAACACGACGCTGCACAAAACCTGGATTTATAAGAAAACTGCATCTTGATTTCCATGGATTTGATTGCGTCACGCCGAAGTCTTCCGTCTCACTCATCATTGTTTTCTCTCTCGTCTCACTCATCACAGTTGTTTTCTCTCTCTCGCATTTATTTAATTTAAAAAAGCTTTTGCGTCGGCCCCTAGTCGGATTTGAACCCTAGCCACATGTGAATAATTATTTTAAATCGCGAAATTCGCATAAATATATTACTATAAAAAATCGCGAAAAGTGTTGAGTAAATAAATGCAACGCATTGTAAAGCCGTAAAACTTTTAGTTATTGTGCGTTTACAAGTTGGGTCTTTTGACAAAGTGGAAGAACCAAACTATGCTATTGTAAATGTATAGATTTTTCACTGTCAATTTGTATATAACAACTTAATGTAAATTGGTATTTGGAACATTTTAACGAAAACAGCGACTTCTGTCGGCATAAACTGTTTCTTCTCACCACGGAACCCTATTTTATTAGTAAACGTCTGAAATTGTGTCATTATATCGATAAAAACTGCATTTTAGTTTAAAAAATTCCAGTATAAATGCAAACGGACGAAAATAAAAACGCAATTGACCATAAAGTAACATAATTTTGAATAAAAAAACACAATTTCGTTGCAAAAATGTTCTGTTTCACTTAAAATTTTACAAAAACTGACATCATGTCACTTGAAATTATACAAAAAACGACATTTTTATCCAATAAGCGATAAAAAATACACCATCTCACATTATTTCACTTAAAAAATTATCACAATTCGTTTTATAAATCGTTTTGTAAAACGAAAATGATGTAAAAGCAGTTTTTAGAGTTATTTCTAAGCAAATGTTTTACACTTTTTTTCTCTAACTTGTTGCAATTTTAGTAAGATTTGAATAAAAACACATAATTTCGCTGAAAAAGTTCTAACCAAAAACGACAAAAACAATATTTTTATTCCATTTTCATTGAAAAATTTTCTATCACAAACATTTCTAGAAGCAAAATTGCCGTAACGTAGACTCGCTGTGCATTTTATTACAGAAATTCTTATACTTTTGATGAAAATATATGCATGTTGACAACAAATTAACATAAATTTGCTCTAACTTGTTGCAGTTTTAGTAAGATTTGCACAAAAATCACGCATTACACATCATCTCACATAAATTTTTACAAAATCGACATCATGTTACATAAAATATGCATAATTTTGCAAATGTTTTACACTTTTTTATAAAATGCATCGCACAAAATTAAAAGAAATCGCAATTTCGTTGAAAAAATCTACTACCACAATCATTTCGATAACAAAATTCAAAAATTCTTATACTTTTGATGGAAATATATGTATGTTGACCACAAATTAACATAATTTTGAATAAAAACGCACAATTCGTTGAAAAAAATGTTCTGACACCATCAAAACACGCAATTTCATTGAAAAATCTTCTACCACAAGCGTCTCGATAAGCAAAATTTCAGTTTCGTAGGCTCATTGTTCATTTTTATTACGAAACTTAACTCAAATTGAACAAAAATCACACAATTACACATCTCACATAAATTTTTACAAAAATCGACATCATGTCAGATAAATTATACAAAAAATGACATTTTAATTCAACACACGATGAAAATTTTATAAAAATCACCCAATTACACATTATCTCACATAAATTTTTACAAAAACTGACATCATGTCACTTGAAATTATACAACATATATATATGTTGACTACAAATTAACATAAATTTGAATAAAAACACGTAATTTCGTTGAAAAAATGTTCTGGCCCCGTCATTTCACATAAAATTTTACAAAACTACTATCATATCACTTGAAATTATACAAAATATATGTATGTTGATCACAAATTAACATAAACCTGAATAAAACACAATTTCGTTGAAAAATTTGCAAATGTTTTACACTTTTTATAAAATGTATCGCACAAAATTAAAAGAAATCACAATTTTTAAATTATATCACGCCATTATGAAATCGTAGATTGATTTTTTTTGAAATTTTATTCTTTGTAACTGTAAAATAACTTCAAATACTAATATTTTAGCTTTAGATTTTGTAATTATTGCAGATTCGTGAAAAACAAAAGCAGAGTAGAAATAAAAAAACACAAACACTTTGTAATAAACAAATATATTGTTCTTATTCCGCGAAATCCGCGAATAATTCCGCGAATTAAGGGGACAGTTCACCCCCACTCCTTTTAATTCGATTAAGCCACGCCCCCTTAATTCGCGGAATTATTCGCGGATTTCGCGGAATTTTCGCGGATTGACCCAATTAATTTCGCGGATTGATCTAATTAATCACATATGAAGTTTAATATGTAATTTACATATGTGCTACTGATTAAATTACGCATTAGCTTCCGATTAAAATTACGCGTCGGACTTCGGCGGCCATCTTGGATTTCTGGCGCGAATATTTGAAATTTAATTTTTTTCAGATTTTTTTCTAAGTCCCAGTTTTTGAATTTAAACTTCGCGGTGTGTCGTCCATCTTTGTTTTCTGCGCGCGCACTTCTCTCGACTGACTTTTAATGTCAATTTTTCGGAATTTTTTCTAAGTTCAATTTTTTGAATTTAAACTTCCCGAGGTGTCGGCCATCTTGGTTTTCTACGTGCGCACTTCTCGTTGTAGTCGTAATTTTCGCGGAAATATTTGAATTTTCAAACTGCTAAATCTCCCTCTCTTGTGCTCCTTTTCGACTAAAATGGACCAAGAGCGGAAGATGTTGATTGTATTGCCGGAATTTGTCCAACGTCTTAAGTCTAGCGAGAATACGGAAAAAAATATATTATCACAGCTTGATGACGAAATGCAAAAAGTTTTAAAGTCCAAATTAACTGATCACGATAAATGGGGGCAGTACAACCAAGTCTTACAAAGATTCCTTCATTTCACAAACCAGGCACGGCAGCCAATCAAAATACCTATTGAATCAACCAGTAACAGCCTATCAAATGCCGTTATTTTATCTACACTTCCCAAAACTTTTAAGAAAAAAGCTGAAGTTTTCCTACGCATTTTGAGTGCCTCAAACGATGTGAGCTGGGATCACAAGGGTACCGTTACTATAAAGGGTGAAATTTTACCGACGTCTAACATAGTCGATTTAGTTCACGACACTCTGAGGCCTCGAAAAACTAATAATCCACCCGGACGCCTACAGTTTTCTGATTACATCAAGGGCCTTAACGTTGCTCAAGTGTTGCTAACTAAACCTAAACAGCAAAAGAAGCCAGCCCTGACTGATACTACAGGAAAAACCGAAATGGAAACTGATAACTGCGAGCCCCATTTAGAATATAAATTAAAAACACCAGCTACTCATCAAAGTCCACATCAAAAAGGTTCAGTCAGAAGAACGCCGATAAGGAAACGCCTCCAAAAAAGGGCCGTTAGAAAAACGCCTCTAAGGCAGATGTCATCAACACCAAAAACGGAGGGAATTCTAGATTGGGTGCATCTTAAACTTTAAATGACACAATGAAATTCTGACTTTATTACTTGCAGCCTTTTTAATTTGAAATGTTGTGCACCTCAAACTACAGTTTTGTAAATTGCTAGAGAATTTTTAGAAAATAAGCCATTCAGCTGTACATTTATATTTATATTATTAAGCATTATACGAAATAAGAACAATATATTTGTTTATTACAAAGTGTTTGTGTTTCTTTATTTCTACTCTGCTTTTGTTTTTCACGAATCTGAAATAATTACAAAATCTTAAGCTAAAATATTAGTATTTGAAGTTATTTTACCGCTACAAAGTGTAAAATTTCAAAAAATCAATCTGCGATTTCATAATGGCGTGATATAATTTAAAAAATTGTGATTTCTTTTAATTTTGAGCGATACATTTTATAAAAAAGTGTAAAACATTTGCAAATTTTTCAACAAAATTGCTATTTCTTTTAATTTTGAGCAATGCATTTTATAAAAAGTGTAAAACATTTGCAAAATTATGCAACATGATGTCGATTTTTGTGAAAATTTTATGTGGGATGGCGTGTAATTGCGTGATTTTTGTTCAATTTTCATCGTGTGTTGAATAAAATATCGTTTTTTGTATAATTTCAAGTGGCATAATGTCAGTTTTTGTATAATTTATGTGACATGATGTCGATTTTTGTGTAAATTTATGTGATATGATGTGTGATTGTGTGCTTTTTGTTCAATTTTCATCGTGTGTTGAATAAAAATATCGTATTTTGTATAATTTCAAGTGACGTGATGACAGTTTTTGTATAATTTATGTGACATGATGTCGATATTTGTGAAAATTTATGTGAGCTGATGTGGAACAGAACGTTTTTCAGCGAAAGTGCGTGAATTTTGCTTGTAGAAATGCTTGTGGTAGAAGATTTTTTCAATGAAAGTTGTATAAAAATATTGTTTTTGTCGTTTTTGGTTAGAACTTTTTCAGCGAAATTGTGTTTTTATTCAAATCTTACTAAAATTGCTGCAGAAATTGCTGTTTTTTATTCAAATCTTGCTAAAATTGCAACAAGTTAGAGAAAAAATTGTAAAACATTTGCAAAATTATGCATAGTTTATGTAACATGATGTCGATTTTTGTAAAAATTTATGTGATATGATGTGTGATTGCGTGATTTTTGTTCAATTTTCATCGTGTGTTGAATAAAAATATCGTATTTTGTATAATTTCAAGTGACGTGATGACAGTTTTTTGTATAATTTATGTGACATGATGTCGATATTTGTGAAAATTTATGTGAGACGGCGTATTTTTTATCGCTTATTGGATAAAAATGTCGTTTTTTGTATAATTTCAGGTGACATGATGTCAGTTTTTGTAAAATTTTAAGTGAAACAGAACATTTTTGCAACGAAATTGTGTTTTTTTATTCAAAATTATGTTACTTTATGGTCAATTGCGTTTTTATTTTCGTCCGTTTGCATTTATACTGGAATTTTTTAAACTAAAATGCAGTTTTTATCGATATAATGACACAATTTCAGACGTTTACTAATAAAATAGGGTTCCGTGGTGAGAAGAAACAGTTTATGCCGACAGAAGTCGCTGTTTTCGTTAAAATGTTCCAAATACCAATTTACATTAAGTTGTTATATACAAATTGACAGTGAAAAATCTATACATTTACAATAGCATAGTTTGGTTCTTCCACTTTGTCAAAAGACCCAACTTGTAAACGCACAATAACTAAAAGTTTTACGGCTTTACAATGCGTTGCATTTATTTACTCAACACTTTTCGCGATTTTTTATAGTAATATATTTATGCGAATTTCGCGATTTAAAATAATTATTCACATGTGGCTAGGGTTCAAATCCGACTAGGGGCCGACGCAAAAGCTTTTTTAAATTAAATAAATGCGAGAGAGAGAAAACAACTGTGATGAGTGAGACGAGAGAGAAAACAATGATGAGTGAGACGGAAGACTTCGGCGTGACGCAATCAAATCCATGGAAATCAAGATGCAGTTTTCTTATAAATCCAGGTTTTGTGCAGCGTCGTGTTCGGACCGCCATTTTATACAAATAAAAACTTCGATTCGTTCTAGAATTATTCCGCTGTTCGATGGGCAATATTTTAAAAATTCCACTCATCGCTGTTCGTCACAACATGCTTTGCAAAAACCGTTGCGTTTTCCGTGCAAGTTGTGGCAGGCGTTTTACAACGGTCAAATTTTATGAATCATAAAATTATATATACCGCAAATCACGTACACAAAAATAAAATTTGAAAAGGGTTAAGGGTTTTTAAAACTTGCTTTAAAGATGTTATATTTTCATAGAAGTTATAATTGCATAGCTGTAAATTTAAAACATAGGTGCAAAAATTAAACCAACATTTACAATTAAATGCATCAGATAGCCACATCTATTAAACGGTTTTAAACTGGCCTCTTTTTCAAATTTCTTCGAGGGACAAATGTAATTGCAAGTACCCTTTTAATAACATACACAATATAACAGAGCTATAATATTACAAAAGGGTTACGAACTGCCGACTAAATTCAATTGAAAATATCATCGCAGTTACAAGATTTGTTCGCTTTGTCCGCAACTCAAACCAGTATCGAAATCACGCAAGTGTTGAACTTAATAATTAATTACAGCAAAACTACGTGTGACAGCACTTTTTTAAAATTACGACCTCCCATCTAACATCACAGACAATGCATTTCCAATTTTATAAATATCATTTTCGAAAAAATAATTTGTTTAAAAGCTGGGGCTCGTGACGTAACAGCAGTGAAAGGGCTTTCCGATAAACACATTAAATCTGAAGCAGCTCCGTGGTGTTGTGGCACTAATGGGTGTAGCTAAATTTGTGCAACACGAACGTAAGGGGTTCAAATCCCGGTCGGGCTGAGATTTTTTTAAATATAAACAGCCATTCTGCAATACATGAGAGAGACAGCCAACGCCAGACGAGCAGAAGAGAGAGAGAGAGAGATAAATCTACCAAAACAGGGACTTAGAAAAAAATCTGAACAAATTTGAAATTCAAATATTTCCGCGAAAATTCAAAATTAAAAACGACACCTGTGAGAAGTGCGCGCGCAGAAAACCAAGATGGCGCACACCCGGGAGATTTAAATTCAAAAAATTGAACTTAGAAAAAAATTTAAATTCAAATATTCGCGCCAGAAAACCAAGATGGCCGCCGAAGTCCGACGCGTAATTTAATCGGAAGCAAATTAAAAATGGACGCCGCGTAATTTAATCAGTAGCACATATGTAAATTACATATCAAACTTCATATGTGATTAATTAGATCAAACCGCGAAATTAATCCGCGAAATCCGCGAATTAAAGTTAAAACCGCGAAATCCGCGAATAAAACCGCGAAATCCGCGAATTAAACCGCGAATCCGCGAATCAAATAAAAAGTGGAGGGGGTTTCTCTCCCTATTCTACTTGCGTCTTACAACTCTTATTAAATAATGAACCTTAGAGATTAAAACTAATCTGAAGCCCTAGATCTTAAGGCACTCGATATCTGATGTATTTCTATCACTCCTTATAAATTGTTTTTGTTTGCAGTAGAATCAGACTCCCGTATTATTAGTGGACAACCTGCTTCCCTTGGACAGTTTCCGTGGCAAGCGTATGTTAATTATAAAAAAAATAACGAATGGTTTGCTTGTGGGGGCTCTTTAGTTTGCGATCTTTGGATATTAACTGCAGCTCACTGCGTCGTTGAGTAAGTTAAAATATCTAGTAATTAAAGGGATATAGTGCGGCGGCGCAAGTACCGGCATGTTCGGCTGTGCTACGCGGCGGTAATTCTAAGTGTTTTACGGTGAAATACGTCGTTAATTTAGGTGAAAAGAGTACCACAGGAATCGCAAGCAAAGTGTAAAAGTGTGTAATCAAGGGAAAACTTCGGGAAGCTTAATATACGCAATAAAACGGTAGAAGTTTGTCGCAACTGATAACGGTCTGAAAACGGCAAAATACGTACAACGTACGCGCGCGTCTGTAGAGGTCACGGCCAACGATTGACGCGAACGCCGGCCAAAGTGCTATCGCAAGGCAGCGGCTGGCACAAAATATATGGATAAAAGAAAACGGAATAAAGCAGGCAACGAATCGGAGGAAGAACAGGAGATATTTAGAAAAAGGAAAGTAGCCAGTAGGTCGCCAAATAAAAGCGAGCGCAAAGAGAGCAAAATGGCAACAACTAAAGATATAGAAGAGATAAAACAGTTTCTGAAAAACCTGAGCAAGGATGTTACGGAAATAAAGATGGAGAATAAGGGGATAATGAAAGAGATGCAAACAATGGGCAATGAAGTCAAAGAGCAGTTGAAGAGGTGCAATGAAGAAATAAGCAAATTAAAACAAGATCTAGTGCAAACAAAAGAAAAATGGTTAATGGATAAAACTGAAGCAGATAAAAAAAATTAATGGGCTGGAACAAAAACTGGAAGAAATGGAATACAGGCAAGAACTGCAAGAGCGAAGAAAGAAGAAAAACAACGTTACCGTAGCAGGATTAAACAATCAACATAGTGATCCTGAAAGAGTAATACATGTTGTGAAAAATATTGCAAAAGATCAACTAGGTATTGAAGTAGACATAAAAACCGCATACAAAGTAAACGATGATAAATGGGTGATCCAATTAAATAACTGGGAGACAAAACGAAGTCTGCTCAGCAAAAGTAAGGTTCTTCGAGAGTCAAAAATTTTCTTTAATAGTGACATGACCTACAAGGAGAGGTCAATGCAAAAGCACATAAGAGACAGGGCGCGAGAGGAAGAAAGTAAAGGAAATAGGACAAGGTCGGGATACGGGAAGCTGAAAGTAAACGATAAAGACTATGTATGGGACCGAAAGACAGAAAAATTGATAGAGGTGGAGGAAGGAGCAGCAGCTCCAAAAAAGTGAGCAATAGGAAGGTTAACGAGAAAATGATGACGACCCAGGCAATGAAAAAGGATAAAAGGAGAGAGAATAGAGTAGGGGATGATAAATATCAACTAGGTGATAACCACATACTGAGATTTGCCACCTGGAATGTCAGAACATTATTGCAACCAGGAAAAGTGAATGAAGTAGCCAATGAAATAACAAAACATGGGTTTGACATAGTTGCGGTACAGGAAATCAGGTGGAAAGGTGATGGTGTAGTGGAAAGGGCCAATTACTCATTTATGTACAGTGGGGGAGAAAAGCAGGGAAGTTATGGTACAGGATTCTTCGTATCAAGGAAAATACAAAAAAGTGTTCTATATTTTGAAGCTATAAATAAAAGAATGTGTAAAATGCGAATAAAAGGGAGACTTCATAATGTCACATTTATCAACGCATATGCACCTACAGAAAATGCAGACGACAGCAGCAAAGAATTATTTTATGACTTACTAGAATCGGTATGCGAAGCGTGTCCTAAATATGATGCAGTAGTGTTATTAGGCGACTTTAATGCACAAATAGGAAAGGAAGAAAATATCAAGGAAGTGGCAGGCAAATTCACGATTCACGACAAATCGAATGATAATGGGTTTAGAATCTGCCAGTTGGCATTATCGCATGATTATTTAATTGCCAGCACTGTATTTGAACATAAAATAATTCACAAAGGAACTTGGACACATCCGGGAAACCGGAGGCTAAACCAGATAGACCACATAATGATTAATAAACGAAGAGCGTCTGAAATACAAGATGTTCCAACATATAGAGGGCCAAACTGTGATTCAGATCATTTCATGGTGGGTGCGAGGATGCAACAACGAATTGAAACCGTGGACAGGCGAAGCGAACACAGAAACCGAAAATGGAACACCGAAAACCTAAATAAAGCGGAGGTTAGGCACAAGTACCGCACCGTTCTAGAGGGATACATGAGGCAGGAGGAAGAAGAGGAGACGATAGAGCAAAAATGGAGCAGTATCAGAAGTAAATTGATCAAAACAGCAGAGGAGGTGTTAGGAGAAAGCAAACGGGGTGCGATAAAAACAAACAAATGGTTCGATAAAGAATGCGAAGAAATGATAAGCAGAAAAAATAAAGCCAGACTAAACACGTTAGCTAGAGAATCTGAAGATAATACGGAGGCATACAACAAACTAAAAAAAGAGGCGACAAAACTTTGCAGGAAAAAAAAGCGAGAATGGTATAACGAACAAATTAGGAAAATGGAGGAATGTAACAAACACGGAAAAACCAGAAAATTTTTCAAAGAAATTAAACAGTTTACGAGTAAAGGCCATACAAAAGTTTGGGGCTGCAAAGCAAGTGACGGCACACAACTAACTGAAAAACAAGAAATCCTGGGTAGGTGGAAAAACTACTTCGAAGAGCTTTTAAATGTTGACGACCCCGGAGATAGTGAAGCGCAGGAAGATTATGAAGATGTGCAAAATCATGAGGAATGTCCTACATATGAGGAAGTGAGCAACGTAATAAGCAGTCTAAAAAACAATAGGGCAGCGGGCCCCGACGAAATTGTAGGAGAACTAATTAAAAGTGCAGGGCCTGCACTGTATAGGCAAATGCACCAGCTGATAAAACTCATCTGGGATAAGGAGCAGATGCCAGAAGACTGGGAAAGAGGTATTATTATGCCAATATTTAAAAAAGGCGATAAAGAAATGTGTGACAACTACCGAGGGATATCCGTGCTCAATGTGCCGTACAAAATACTGTCGTCCGTGATACACAATCGCCTATCTAAACACGCTGAAAATGTGATAGCAGACTACCAGCAGGGATTCAGGCCTAATCGTTCAACCACAGATGGCTTGTTTATTATCCGGAAAATTTTTGAAAGATGTTTTGAACACAACATCAAATTGCATTGTTTATTTATTGATTTTCGCCAAGCGTTTGACTCTGTAAAAAGAAGTAAAATCAAGGAAGCACTAAGATCGCTTGGAATTCCAAACAAATTAATAAATCTAATTAGCATGACCCTAAAACATAGCAAGTCTGCGGTGTTGGTGCAGCAAGGAAAGACTGAGTACTTCCTAACAAACGCCGGCGTGAGACAAGGGGATGCCCTATCGGCTCTACTATTTAACCTAGTGATGGAATTCATAATACGAAAAGTAAATATACCAGGCACATTGAGAACTAAAAGTGTCCAAGTTGTAGCATATGCGGACGATGTAGTGCTGATTAGCAGAACGCTAAATACGCTGAAATCATCATTTATAGATTTTAAAAACGCAGCTAAAACATCGGGCCTAGAAATTAATGGAAAAAAGACTAAATACCTGGTCTTGGACAAGAGCTCTGCCAATAAAAAGGAACTATGCGTTGAAAATCAAAAGTTTGAGCAAGTGAATGAATTTATATACCTTGGATCACAAATAAACACTACTAACGAGCTGGATGATGAAATAAAAGGACGAATCCAATCAGGGAATAAAGCATACTACGGATGCAAAAATCTACTGCACTCCAAACTACTGAACCACGCTACAAAACTTAAAATCTATAGAACCTTAATTCGCCCAGTAATTACGTACAGTTGTGAGTCATGGACCCTTACAGTGAAGCAGCAAAATTGGTTGAAATGCTTTGAACGACGGATATTAAGAAGAATATTCGGGGGGATATCTGAAGGGAGTGGTTATCGCAGAAGAACTAACGCAGAATTAGAAGCGCTAATGAAAAACGAAAATATAGTGCGGTATTGCAAGGCGCAGAGACTCAGATGGTTCGGGCATGTGATGCGTATGCCGAAATGCAGAGTGCCGCGAGTGATGCTTGACTGGGACCCTGGATATGGTAGAACCAGAGGAAGACCTAGGGGTAAATGGTTATCTGCGGTACTCCAAGACCTCGATATAATGCAAGTAAAAAACTGGATGGGCAAAATCAAAGAGAGAAAAGTATAGAACCACGTCGCCCAACAGGCTAAAACCCACATAGGGTTGTAACGCCGAAGAGTAAGTAAGTAAGTAATTAAAATTACCAACAGCTTTTGCTTCTAGTTCAGAAGTTACCGTGGCTTTGGGAACTTTAAATCGAGTGCAACCTTCCGAACCAGGTCATGTTGTGATGCATAATGTGCCGTATATTGTACATGAGAACTTTATTCCCTATCCTCTTACTAATGACGTTGCTCTCATAAAGCTCAACTACAGAGTTAAATTCAGTGGTACGTAAAGTTGTCAGTTTCTAAAATCTTTTACAGCAATATAAACATTTCGCTTGTGAAACGAACATAGCTAAACTATAAAAAATACACAACTCATCGCTGTTTCTATTGTACTTAGTTGTCCTTCTCAGCTCTAGTTTTTCTTCTAAATTATATTGAAAACAAGAAAGTACAATTAAAAATTATACATATTGTATGTCTAATTATAAAAACACGTGTCACAATAACTACATAACTTTAAGGCGGCATTATAAAACATAAAGACTGTTTTTGTATAAGTTAGCAAATGCGTATGAAAACCTAGATTTGTAATTGTCATATTATTGTGTTTATATGAACACATTTTTATTTCATAGAGACGATTCAACCTATAGCACTGGGTTCACATTATGTCAATCCCAATATTAAACTGACTGTAAGTGGATGGGGTCGTATTGCAACAGGTGAGTTTTATTTTTAACTACTAAAACGTAAATATTGGCAACTGGTAAACAGATTGGATGTATTTCAATATATCAACTGGAAATTCGTGTACATAAACCCTTCAAAATGTTTAAAGAATTGTACTATAATAGTAACGTCAATTACTTACATACATTAACGTAATTGCACAAAATATGCAACCCACAACTGACAATCTTAACTGCTGATTTTATATTCCCTCTATATTAATTTTAAGCTTCGTTTTATACACTTAAATAATTGAAAGTTACTGTTTACATCCATAAATGTGCTCTTTCTAATTCTTTCTTGAACGTTGGTGTCCGACTCCTGGATATTAATTTGTGGCACTTTGAATATCACATCAAAGATATTGCAGAGCAATAACCTATTCTACCATATGATGTTGTAGTTTTATTGTTTTGCACAACTTATGCTATTATATTTCTGACAATTTTTTACATTCTCTTTTGTGTTTGCCTGATTTTTCCAGTTATCTACTATTATTTTATCAATATGATTATTTTTGCATTGCAGGTGGCTTTAATGGTAGAACCTCTGATTGTAAACTAAAAACTTCGGCTTCAAAACCCAATAACTCCAACGACTATAAAGATCTTGTGCTCATTTTACTACAATTTTCCAATCCGGCTTGGCAATCGTTGGATCAATACCTAAATCTCCATAAAGAGTAGGGATGTTAATAACAAGGCTGGCGATGATATCTCTTTCTGTTATTTAAGTCTTCTGTTTTATTTTTCATTTACTAATATTTAATTCTTTTGATAATCCGGTAACCTATATACATTCTATATAAAAAAAATCAATAACCCCATTTACTTCTATTCTAATCCAGTTCTTTAATTTTGTACAAATCTGACTTGTCTATTCCCTAGTTTTTTATTTTTATATTCAGCGTCAGAAGTACATAGTACAAATCTCGAGTGGTAATTTAAAAATTTCTCAACAGCTGTATATTTTGCGGTCTTCTTAATTTATATGAAATTTTTACCTTTTCTACTCTTTCTCTCTGGACATTCAATCAATCGATTTGCTACAACGATATATTTTGTTTTATTTTGAATTAGCCTCTTCATTTTCCTGTAACTTTCACATCCGAGCTCTTCCATTTCGTTCAACCTGTGTCTTCCATGATTGCAAGTAAAAGTTCATCGTGACTTAAAATGTACCCTACAGTTGATTCCAACTCTTTGTGATAGATTTGTTGATTGTGGAGGCTTTCAGCTCTATTTGGAATTTCTCCGAACGAAATTTCGTTTACTTTTTCATGACCGATTGTAATCTCCCATAACATTTTGTTGCGAATAAAAGTAATCAATGGCAGACTTACCTTCCTTGTAAATCTTATTTTTTCTTAAATTCTTTAAATGAAAAATGGTTTTATTTATTCTCAAGCTGTTCCATCTGTAGAATATTACCAGCAGATATCTGCAACCAGTACGCCACACTTTAATTTCTCAATTTCGTTTACTACATTATTATCTACCTCAGTATTCAGATCTCCCGTTACTATAGTAGTTCTTAGGAAATGTGCCAATTTCTTCTTGTACATCTTCGTACTTTTTCTTTTTCACTTCACTTGGCGTTCTCTCGAGATGATCTCTTACGATGTTGAAATGCCTACAGTCTATTACTAATATTTTGTGAGATTGGTAATTTAAATAATATTAACTTTCATCAATGTGGTTGAGCAGAACCACTCCAAAGGCATCAATTCCATTTTTACGGCTGAACTAAAAGTTTTTAATATTAAAATTTAAATTATCTAGAAAGGTACTAAATTACTTTCAGCGCTAGTATTGTTAGTTCAGATTTTACGTATTACCTATATATAACTTATAACTATTGTGATTAATAGGTGGCCCTCTTAGTGATACACTGAACTATGTAGATGTACGCTCGATAGCAAATGACGAATGCTCAGGTTCCTATAACCCAGGACTAATTAAACCTGAAAACTTATGTACTGTAGGCTATCCACAACACGGCGCCTGCCAAGTAAGCAATTTCATTATTAAATTATTTATGTGCCAAATTTCACAACACAATTATTCTGCATAACTGACGTAAGTGAAAAACTATATGATCAAAATGGGCTTGTTTAAATTAAACTACAAATTATAAGCACTTAGTATAACAAGGTTTTTGTTACAGGGTGATGGCGGCGGTCCTTTAATTCAGCAGGTGAACGGTCAATATCGGAATGTTGGAATTGTGAGTTTTACAAGAAATGGTAGCTGTACTGATGGACACCCAGTTGCATTCGTACGCACTGGAAACTACATAAACTGGATTCAGCAAAAAATTGGTGGTTCTTGCCAGTTAGCATAATTTTGTAGACATAAATGCTTTATATTAAAGTTTTGACGAACATTAAAATCTGGCTTTTGTTTCTCTCCTGCTCGATTTTAAACAGAATTCTTTCAAATTATTAGAAAAAGGAAAGTAAAACACAAGTTCTAAATTGATTGAATCGTTTACCGCACGCTCGTAGAAAAATAAATTTACAAACATTTTTTTGAAACGTAAAGCTTCTTTACAATGAACAGAAAGTTTTATTAACATCCGAATCAATCAACGACCATCATACCTCTTACATAATGCAGAATACTACATGCCGTATTAAACCAACAAAAGTACCAAGGCTTCATTCGACGGTTTACTATTTTCGGGTTTTTGTAAACAAATTTCCCATTACTTTTCATAGGGATATTATCACAGAAAAAAATTACTCATTATGCCTATTGGTTGTGTTTTTAAAACTACGAACACAAATACATTTGATTTAATAATAAGGAAGCTTCATTACTGCTTTACTGAATGTTTCCGCGGTCGCCCACACTCTCCGTTTAAAAACACCCTTATTATTTCTATAATAAAGGTCTACGCTGCAGCAGTTCTACATTTTAAATGCGGCATACGCCGCGGGTTACAGCTAGGAAGTAATATTCAAAGAAGCCATTACTTTATTTGAAGCTTACACTACAAAACATACTGCAATAATGTCCAATACGTGCCTCGGATCATATCATTTTACTGAACCACGTCTACTTTGCTGAATTGCTAAAATAATTCACTGAGAAAAATAATTTATAACATTCGAACGGTTAAGCCTTATTTCGAGGGTGATACGCTGGTTTAATATTAGGAAGTTAATAAGAAGTGCTTCGATTAGCTTAGAATGGAGTGCAGCTGCAGCCGTAGATATAAAAAAATCTAAAGCACTAATGGAAACACACCCGAATGGTTCCAAAATAGCGCCCAAAATCTAATCAACAAATTAAACTAAAACAACATAACGTGGAAAGCCTCTATCATAATCATAATTTGAAAAGCACGTCAAAATGCTTATAAAGGGTGTTTTTTTTTAGAAGCGGAAAACTTTAAATTGAAATAAAACACTGAATAATGTTTTTAATATCTATGAAATTGGCTTTATTTAAAAGATAATTTTATGGCATTACTGTTTGGTTATGATTTCGGGCATGTGACCGCCGCGGCTGGTGCGTACATGACGTAATCTGGAGGTCCAATTTTCACACACTCTTCTCAGTAAATCAGACTGTCTTTCGGCAATAACGCGTCGAATGTTGGTTTCCAAGTGCTCAAGTGTTCCAATTTGTCGGCGTAGACTTGCGACTTTACATATCCCCAAACAAAATAATCTAATCTCGTAAAATCGCACGAACGAGGTGGCCAGTAAACAGATCCACAAAATGGATCCACGAAATGGATCTGTTAACTGGCGACCTCGTGGTTTGCCGCCATCAGATTATTTTCTTTAGGGATATGTAGTCGTATGTCTACGCCCAGGGGCGGATGGGCCATAAGACGAACCGGGAAATTTCCCGGTGAGCCGGCTGTTCAGAGGCCCGCAGGGCCGGTGGCTGAAAGTACGTCTAAGTGATCTACCAACCTATCTTCACAAACATGTAGGTACTTACCGAAAATAAAGAACTGGAATGACTTTTTCATTTTCTTAACAAATTTTTGTAGGATTTTTGTACATTTTTTTCTGTATTTTACACTATTATTTGCCTATATAGTTAATCAGCAAAAAATTTAGTTTTTATATTTCTTCTTCCGACTGCACATAAATAACTCTCAAACTTTTATGTTTTGTTTATTTTGTGGTACTTAAGGTAAGTCACGGGTCACGCGCTGTGGATTGCTTACTATTCGATTTTATGAAATGAAAGGTACAAATCCAATTTTTGACTGAAAAAGAAAGAAGTAAGTACCACCAGCGATTAGAAATAATTAGTTTTCATACGGCTATGGAATCATTCGGTCACAGAAATTTAACGTATAAAACTGTGTAAGAGCAGGCTTAAAGTGCTTTGTGTTATTTACCCTGAATATTCGAATCGGACTTAAGGTAATTAAAATAACAAAATTTGTAACAAGAATTTAATAAAAATATGGTTTAGGTTTATCCATTATCACCGGACAAAGAAAAACTGAAAGGAGGAGCGGAGAAGTTACGCGAAAAAGGAAAGAAGGCAATGGAAGCTGAGGCACACAAGTCAAAAAACATTAAATTTATGTTTGAAAAACTAGCCTCTTCTTCTATTATAAGTCAACCGCAACCATCTCAAGAATTATCGGAAAAAATTGTTTCGTTTCCTGAATCCGTAAGTTTTCAAGTTGAAACAAGAATACAAAACGAAGGTGAAAACCAAGCGTCCACGTCTACTGCTTTAACAACTTCTTGTAATTTTCAAAGCATTGCAAAAACCAACGAAGCAAAATCAAGCTTTCAATCCGAAATTAATATTACTGATTGATAGTCACTATGATAGTTATTTTAAAAAGCCAAATTTGTACGACATTCAATTTTTTTTTAATTTCATCCGAGACAACAAGCTTTAATTGAGTTTTTTAATCGCGAAAAAGCCTTCAAAATGAAAAATGGCACAGTAAGGAACTGGCTAACATACAATAAAAAACTTATAAGTTGTTTTGTACTGTATGTCTAGTATACGCAAAGCACGAAAATCGATTTGTTCTTGGTATGAATGACTTTTCGCACACTTATCAACGGACTCAGGAGCATGAAGTAAGCAGTGAACATGAACATTCCGTTAGAGCATACTTTATGTGCAAGAATCAAAAGGACATTTCCAATTTGCTTCTTTCATCTACATTAAATATCAGACAGCAGCAAATAAAGAAAAAACGACGAGTATTAGAAGTGATTATAGACATTATAAAACTTATTGGAAAACGCGGATTAAGTTATAGAGGAAAGAAATATGAAGCTGCATATACTTTAGCTGATCCCACATTGGACCATGGTAACTTTTTGGAATTAATATTGTTAGTAAGTAAATATGATGTGTACACTTAAACGAACATTTAAATGAGGTCATCGAAAAAAGCAAAAATATCCATGAAAAAAGACAACAACGTAGATCTGGATCATTCGTAAGTTTATAATCTGAAACAAATCCAAAAAGCAGAAATATTTTCTGTGCAATTGGACACTACACAGGATATTTCAGTTCAAGATCAATGTTCAATTGTAATAAGGTATGTTTTGGGTTGTGAAATCTATGAAAGACTGGTTTCCGTTGTAAGTTGTACAGAATCTACCGGGAAAGGTATGTTTAACCTCATTCAAAAAGAATTTTCATCTTTAAATATTCCACTAAAAAATATTGGTTAGTTTCGCGAAAAATTGGGATAAATTTAAAGTTTCGGCAACAAAAAATGCGGAGAGTAATCAACAATTTCAGAGTAATGTTACAGTCATAGATACAGATGAAACTGATGAAGAAGACAACGATGATTTTGAAAGAGATGGTGGTCTTGATGTTAATAATAAAAATGTAAATCTTGTCTTAAATGTGCAATTTGCTGTTATTCTGTCATTCAAAAGTACAATATGTACAGTGAGGTATATTCTACACTAGGAAATTCTTACAAATATTTATTAACATTATCAATAAATCAAGTGCAATGTGAAAGAAGTTTTTCCAAGTTAAAATACATTAAAAAGAGATTGCGGAATTCAATGTCGAATAATAATTTGGATGCTTTATGTTAATGGCTTGCGAAAGTGATATTTTATATAATATTGACTCTGATAACATTATAGATATGCTTATGCAGCAAAGCTAGTTATTAAATAGATTGTTAAAAAAGTAAAGTTTTTATATAATATTTTTTTCTTAAATTTTTGTGTTTAAAGAATTTTATGAGTTGTAAGTTCTCTAATCGTTTATAACAAACCTAATTTCTACACTTGGAATAAAAAGACTTTAAACTTTGATTTACTTTTATTTTGTTTTTTTGTTGTTGTATGTTTCTATATATGTACTTGACTGGGAGTCCGGCATTTTTAACTAAAAGAATGTTTTTTGGGTAGTAAATGTAATCTGATTAAAAAATCTGTAATAAACCTATGCTCTATTTAATTTTAAAGGAAAAATGCGTAACACCCTGTAAATGTATATTTTAGCCACATCCGGAAATTAAAAAAGGGCCGACAAATATTATTTCCCGGGCCGCTAAGATGTTGCCCATCCGCCCCTGTCTACGCCGATAAACCGGAAACAATTGAGCACTTGGAAGCCAACATTCCACGAGTTATTGCCGAAATACATCCTGATTTACTGCGAAGAGTGTGTAAAAATATGACCTTCAGAGTACGTCATGTACGCGCCCGAAATCATATTCAAACTGTAATGCCATAAATTATCTTTCAAATAAAGCCAATTTTTTGGATATTAAACACACTGTGTTTTATTTCAATTGAAAGCTCTTCGCCTTTAAAAAAATTTAGGATAAGGACAGGGCCGTCTTAAGCGGGGGTGCAAGGGGTGCACGGCACCAGGCTGCAGAGTTTAGGGGGCGGCAGCTAGGCCTCGTGTACTCTGTTTTTGCTAAAATGTCATGAAAAATACAAAATATGTGTATAATACTTAATCAAAGGCGACTAATGGTTACTGTAATGTATAGTAGCAATTGTGAGATAAAATGTTTATTTATATTGAACAAAACATAAACATAGTTCGACGACAACAAAGCTTAAATAGTTGAATTCGCACTCTATTTCGATACTGCACACTTCATTTGGGTGGGCAGGGTCTCCAGGGTCACAGCAAAAACTTTACTTGCACGGCAATGTGCAGTTTCTACATAATAATAAATTGTATTTGCAATTGCAAATCGAAAGGAGATTTATTAAAAACACTTAAATGAAGGCAGGTTTTTTCTCAGCCATTTCGCTTACTAGCCTTAAAAATTGAAGCTGTTTGACTTGTTTAATAACGGTAGGTAGGTAATTTTCCAATTTATTTAACTTAGCCCAACAAAGGTAGGTAATTTCCCAGTTTATTTAAACGCTTTCCCTAACATTATCTCTGAAACCTTCTCTAATGTTATAAATAAGCTTTTTGCGCTTATTTCTCTCAGTTTCTTGTAAAGCCCCGTTTCAATAGCGCGTTCTAGCAATCCGCATCTTCTTTCGAACCACCTTATATTTCAAGTATTTCAAGTAATGTAAGAAAGGAATTCAGTTTTATCACATAAAGTGCCTAACATTAGAAATAATGCTCCTACAAGGCATTTCTGGTTAAAGCGCGATCGCTTTCTTTCCAAAGTAAGCTCGCTGACAGGCAGTTGAGTTTCTCCATTATTGATTTTTTACAGAGCGCCTTCGCGGGATTTGAAATTAACAAAGTAGGCCGTAAACAGCTTTGGCCGGTTCCCATGCGGCTTCCTTGAGGTTATCCTGCAGTTATTTAGGGAATAACTGTGCCTCCCGCTTTTTCGCTTTTACGTGCGAGCTCGCTAGGATTTCCAGAAGGCACGAGGCACCTTTTTGCCGCAATTACAAGCACTCTTTATTAGTTGGCGTCCTTTAGGTTCTACGAAATGAAACAGACAAATCTTGCTTAAAAGCCCTATTTGTCAAGATGTAACATACCTGGATCTTCCCCCTCACGATCGATGGATATAACATCAAATCAACATGTAAATACATGCATTCCTCAGCGTTTTTATCGACAAAGGCAGTTGCCGCAAATATACTCAGTTCTTGCTAAGGCCTTAGAATAGAGTGTTTAATCGTTTCAAAATTGATAAAATACGTATGTACTCAAAACTCATTTCCGCCGCGTCCTTTGGACGTTGGGCCGATATGGCAAGTGCAATACACACAGGTGGCGATCCTCAGTTGCAACTTGAGTTATTAATTAGTAATTTTGTGACTAAAATACTTGCAAGTTAATTCTTAAATGTTGTTTATTTTCTTGTTAGGTAATTATCCTGCACACCTCATGTTGACACTTTAGCGATCATAGCTTATGTGTATAATTTATGTGTTACTCTGATTAGTTGAGTTTGATTAAATGCCCTTATTGCTGATAATATTTTTGTGTTCTTTCCGCAACCCTTTCGCCTATACAATGTAGGTGTAGGTGGTGTGTTAGTAATTATCTAGGTTTGTTTTTATGTTCTGAATAACGACAAGGCGCCCATATTTTCGTAATTCTACTGTTCAACTTTAAAGCTTAAATGATCATTGCCTAGTCCTTATCCACGCCATTAATATACCGAGAGTTCTCGAACTAGCCCAGGATGTGCCCACCCTTCGTTTAAGGAAGCGGTACACTCTTAGTACACACGTTTGTTTAAGTGCCAATGCTATACCGTTAGTGAAAGCTGTGGAGAGGTAGTCTATTTAGAGGATTTTCGTATGAGGTATCTACCAATATTACCATTCAACTGTAAAATACGAGTATAACTAAGTTACGTCGGTTTCTGTTTTTTTTACGTAAAATAGTAATAGTGTATTCGCCAAGTAGTTGCACATCTAATGTCCCTTTAGCATGATTCGCTAAGACAGAGCTGAGATATGTAACATCCTGTAACATGATTTGCAGATTGTAGTTTAAAAACATATCTTCCATATGTTACTCGTTCAGTAATACGTGCATATACGCTGGAATCGCCATCTCCAATTACGTATTTATACATCAATCTATGATCTTCAGTACTTCTATTGAAACCGTCGACTAATATGTCTTATTCCATTCCAGTCCGGTATAACTTTTATAGCAAACATGCGGCTTTACTGACTATTTTTCCGTTGTAGCGGAAAAGATGCAACAAAATTTGGTTCTCACTCCTAAAAATAAAAATTTTCCCGTTCTTTTTCCAATAATAACAGCTACCCCCGAGGAAGAAAAGTATCCATTGCCGTATGACCTTTTAACCCATTGTTTAATCTCAAATTAAACAGATTTAAATTTAATTTCAAAATTTAGTACAGTTCAATATGTTTAAAAATGCAAATAGCAGCACATGCATTCGTTCAGGACGTTTAATATGTCACAACTGTATGTTAGCAGAATCGCATGGCAACCTTGCTTAATACATACAAGAACGACCTAGTAATACAAGTTGTTAGGCCTTTTTAAATTAATTTCTGGGCGATCTTCCAAGGAAACAAAGATTAGGTATACTTAGGTGCAAAAGCCGGCGGCTAGATTAGCGATTGAAAGCGTGTAGTTCTTAAGAACGAAAGTAAAACGGTAGAACAATAATTAACTGAATGTCCAGAGCACCAACAAATTTTGAAATAACGGCGAATGCACTCCGGTGATATAACGAGAATTTGTAAACTCAATACCCAGGTTATATCACACTTCCTGAAAGATAGCTCCAAATAAATGCAATCAACCTAATTAATTCACCCTGTATACTGGCAATAAAGATCATATTATTTCGAGTAAATATCACAGTACACGTTTACAGTAATTATCACAATAAATAGCACAAATCGAGATCGCAGGATTGCTCTAAATTAGTTATTACATGCTACAATATACTTACAGTCTTATGACACAAAACAGCAATTTACAACAATTTAAAAGATACAGCTCAGCAAGCTACTTAGCCAGCAGATTTCCTAGGCTCAGTTTTGGAGGAAACTAAACGCGGTGTCGAGCTCTCCGCTGAGAAGTTCATCCGGCCGTAAGTGGTGTTTTCCAGCACAAAAGGAGCCGCGGCAGCGAGGTTAAGATGCCAAAACCAGGAGGTCAAATGCACCCCCAAGAATGGTCCTTCTTGTGCCCCAAATAGGCGCTGGCGGCAAGGGAAAGCGGCTCCGTGGAGGCCTAACACCGTCGACTCGCAAAACACCTGCACCAGGTCGCCGAGGACACGGAAACAATCGAGCGTCGCGCTAATTCAGCGTGGCGAACGATCCCCAAAATTTCGCTGGCTTAGCTAAGAAAACCGGCATCAATTATGCCTGGTACTGCTTGCGGTGAAAAGGAACAGAGGCCCGAATAGAATACACAAATACAGGGAGCCCTAGCGCGTCTAGTTACTCACCCTAGATGACGGTTTGGGCACATAGAACAGCTCGTGGTTGCAATTACCAAAAACGAATCGGCACAAGGCACAGGAAAACTTCCTTTAATGAGCTCGGGGCAGCGTAAAACTAACCAAAAGCCCTACTAAACATCCCCGAAAGCTCATTAATTGCGAAAACCACTATACTGCTCGATTTAAGCTACGAGCGGAATAGAACGCGTCGAAGACCGCACTCGGTTTTTCCCAGATAAAAGCACATCGAGGTTATCGCAGCCAAATGTCCCAGTCGCACAATGCGCGAAAAAATACCATTCGAATTCGAAATTAAGAAAGGCGGCGTAATCTAAACGTAACAAATTTTACTGTAAAATAAGTGCATATGTCGCGGAAGCAGGCTTGCTTAAGCGCTGACTGTTGTTATGACACTTTATAGCGACCCAGTAAGAATAAACACTTTGCACTTCGAAATAATGCAATTTTTTGAACTAAGCAAAATATATCTGTATATATAGATCAAGATTTTTATAATAAAAACCATCGGCATTAAGTGTTTGATTCATTAACATCGAGGTGCTACTCCTCCAAGCCTAAAAATTTAAAGTGTGAGGCTGCACTTCAGGGTAGTTACCAAATTATAACGTCCCTCTGAGTGGCCTGACTACTTTGTCTTAAAACACGGTTGCAGTCTCAACCGTGTGCTCAGCATGAAAGGAATATCCATGCAGCAAAAAAGTTCTTCCATTTGGGAGTACCAAATGCCAATCGAGTTTGTTCCCCACACAAGCATTTTATTAGCTTCCGGTGTTGTATCTTGGGGGTGAGAATAAATCTTCATAGTTTTTTTCGCAAGTATTGCAGTAGTACGTAAATCAGGATGCAATGCCCGTTCTGCGTTCTTTTTTGAAATTCATTTTCCCCATTGTAGATTTTGCACCATGTATTGCTAACTATCTAGATTGTTCTGTAAATTATTTTTTCTACGAATTTTTCAAATAAACGTTAATAAACCATTGTAAGTCTATGTCAAATACGAGGTTAGCAGGTTAGGTTTTGCGTCAGTCTGTGTCAATTGAATGTCAAACAGTTTGAAATCCCAGTAGTCCGAACATTTCAGTCTCTAGTGGTTGAAATACGATTTCAACCACCGGAATCAATTGCAAAATGACTGATTTCAATGTCATGAGTAGAAAAAATAGTATATGCAACTCGTGGCTGATAAAATTTCAACGTCATGAGTCACTTTTTTCAACTCGCTTGGCTCCTTGAAAAAATCACTCTCAACGTTGAAATTTTATTTCAACCACTTCTCCCATAATATACTATTTTATATGATATATAAGTTATCTTGATTTAATATAATTTATGTCGCAATGGCGAGAATACATTGCCACTTCTAAATACTTTTTTTTGAATAGTGATCAGGAAAGTCGTCCTTTTTAATAAAAAATCGTAAAAAGTACACTTTTTTAACTATTTTACTGAAATTGTGAATTGTCAATTTGACAGCTGTAAATTCCGATGACCTTTTCACTAAATTTCGAGTTACAATAGATCACTATACAAAAAATCTACGTGTAAAACATGTTTTCAAAGTCTCTTTTTTTATTAATTTGCTCGCCCTCGTTAATCAAACTGAAAATTCATGAAAAAATATGACCTTGAAAACTAGTTGTACAAATAACTATTTTATATTGCCATTCACAGATGACCCTTTAACGGCATTTAATATTTTTATATTTAAAATATTTTTAATAATAACAATTGCTAGCTACAGAGTGATTCAGAATTCACGCAACCCACATTAAGAATATTTCCGGAACTGAACATGATGTGGTCGACCTATTTGGAAATCGAAAATTAGGAAACCTTTCTTGAAACTTTGTTTGGATACTTAAAAATTATTTTGATGACAGATACTTATTGACTAAGCATACACGCTCGACTTTAGATAATTACATTTTTAACCCATCAGTTAATATATAAAGGACGAAACGACGACGGTTAAGATGCCAAACAATACACTCTAAGCCTGAATTCTGAATCACTATTTAGAACAATTAAATTCTCATCAAACAAAACCTCAATTTATCGAAATTATTAAGTTTGGTAGTCAAATTTGATTCTGAAAAGTATAAACGATTAGTATTGTATATTTATGGGTCTTCTATTTGATAAACCATGTCGATGATGTCCATATATTTCTCATTATTTTTCGGCCTCCATTGCCAATCGCAACTTTTCCAGCTAATACTCGTAACATATCACATAAATATCATTTTAAATCCCTTATTAGATCTTTAAGACGACTTGTATAGACATTTTGCTTATTTCTAAAATTTAGTCTATTACTACATAACTTAAATGTCAACAGTTCATGCATATAAAATTCTTAGATCAGTTGTCAAAAGACATTTCGGGATTCAAAACTTTTTGCTTGAAAATTAAACCAAAATGAAGAGCTATATACATGGGCGTAGCCAGGGAGGGGCAGGGGTGGGCAGTTGCCCACCCCTAGACATTTATAAAGAGCAAAAGGCAGTTGATTTATAATCATTATTGCAATTCACATTCTACAACATTTAAAAAAAATAACCTACGATCTGCAGCAGATTTGTGGAAACTGATGATGTTTCAACTTATTAATTTTTGTAATTTAAAAAAAATTTTAAAAACTATAATAATAGTAATAGTTGATTGGGTAATGAAATTTATGCCCCCCCCCCCTCCTCTCTCTAACTTTAGTTACAGCAGTTGCGACTGCTAAAAAACAGGTAAGAATGCCAATATTGATTTAGACTAGATTTATCTTTACTTCATTAATTTTCAGCTCAACTTCAACACATTTGAAGGTAAATATTCTTTTTTATTTGCTTACTTCGTTTTACCATTTCTAGAAAACCAAATTACATTAGTTTTACAAGCTATTTTCCAATAACAAATAAAGGGCAATCAAAAAGTTTGCAGACCCCGGCGGCTATGGTATACTACTTAATTTATGAATTTTATAAGATAGTTCAAGAACTGTTTGGACGTTTCAGTGATATACAAGGCTTGGAATTACTTTCGTTTATAGTTTATAATTACAAATTAATTGGTTACTGTAATTAGGCAGAGTGAAACAATTAACAAATTAACAACGTTTATTTCACCAATATAGCAATAACGCACTCGTGGTATTACACACTCGCATCTACGCGGCTCGTACGTAACTTTCTCTACTCATGCGTAATATGCCTCTTATAAATCTTATTACATAATGTACTATTATGCACCGTAGAGGTTAAAACTAATCTAAAGCCCTAAATCTTAACCCACTCGATATGTGGTGTATTTATCACTCCTTATAAATTGTTTTTGTTTGCAGTAGAATCAGGCTCCCGCATAATTAGTGGACAACCTGCTGCCCTTGGACAGTTTCCGTGGCAAGCGTATGTCAACTATAAAAAAAAATAATGAATGGTTTTCTTGTGGGGGCTCTTTAATTTGCGATCTTTGGATATTAACTGCAGCTCACTGCGTTGATAAGACGTAAGTTAAAATATCTAGTAATTAAAATTACTAACAGCTTTTGCTTCTAGTTCAGAAGTTAGCGTGGCTTTGGGAACTTTAAATCGAATGCAACCTTCCGAACTAGGCCATGTTGTGATGCATAATTTGCAGTACTTTGTGCATGAGAAATTTATTCCCAATCCTCTTACTACTGACGTTGCTCTAATAAAGCTCAACCACAAAGTTACATTCAGTGGTACGTAAAGTTGTCAGTTTCAAAAATCTTTTACCGCAATATAAACATTTCGCTTGTGAAACGAATATAGCTAAACTATAAAAAAATACACACTCATCGCTGTTTCCATTGTACTTAGTTGTTCTTCTCAACTCTTCTTTTTCTTCTAAATTATATTGAAAACAAGAAAGAACAATTAAAAATTATACATATTGTATATCTAATTATGAAATACACGTGTCACAATAACTACATAACTTTAAGGCGGCGTTATAAACATGAAGACTTTTTTTTATAAGTTAGCAAATGCGTATGAAAACCTAGATTTGCAATTGTCATATTATTGTGTTTAAATAAACATTTTTATTTCATAGAGACGATTCAACCTATAGCACTAGTTTCACATTATGTCAATCCCAATATTAAGCTGACTGTAAGTGGATGCACGAAGCCGGACAACTCGGCGCCGCCATCTCAGCGCGGGGCCAGCTCGGCGCCGGGACAACTCGGCGCGGAGCCATCTTGGCGCCAGCCAACTCGGCGCGAGACCATCTCGGCGCCGAATTCAAATTTGCAAACTACATTGTGCACTAACACGAAAATTATTATAAAAACATTATAAATAAAGTGATCGCCAAGAAGCTGCCATCAAATGAAAAAAAAAATATTGAGAATTTATTGGAAAATCAAACACTGACGACCAGAGGCGGTTGCAAAGTGATTACAAATGAGCCAAACAGAAGTTGTCACATGACTTCCGTTATCAGTAAAATTTTACGTTTTTTAAAAATAATTACGAAGCATGCATTTACTAGTCAAGATAGAGACACATTTTACGAAAAAAAGTTTTCTGGCCTTGAGATTGTTCAGTCAGCTAAAACTACCACACAATAAAAAATCTCATTGAAATCTTGCTTAAATTCCGAAAAATAGCACTTTTTGGATTTACACAATTTTGAAAAACGCCATTTTCTAAGTAAAGTGCTTCTGATATGACAAATATTTCTTTAATGTTTATTTTCCAAATCAAAGAATTTTATTTTTAACAATTTTTTTTTATTATGAAATAAAAAACGTTTTGAAAAATGTTTGTTTTTCCATAGCCGTCTTTGTTAAAAGTAAAATTCTTTGATATGGGACCTAAACATAAAAGATAATGTGAGAGATCAAAATTGGCAGAGGATTTTGAAATTTGGTATAGGAACCTAGATGGTGATTCTAAACAACTTCTCTTAATAACTTTTCGTCGTATTTGCTACATAAAAGACACGCTTCTCTACAGTAATAATTATTTACCTAACAAGTTCGTAATTTTCCCGAATGAACACTTTGTTTGCAGGACGACGGAAGGGAGTGCTGCATGTAGTGCGAATTCGGGAAAATTCTTCCCGAAGGAGTTAGGTACAATGTTTTTTGTAACGAATAACTGAAAATATTTTAAGAAATTAAAAAATTATGATTTAGTGTTTTACTAATTTACTAAGTTGACAGCACAAATCACTAAACTTTTATACCTATCCTACGCACCTGTTAGTTTTTGTCGACGTTTACAGCGCCTCTGGTGTCTGCAGGCGCAATTAAACCAACGAGGGACAATCCTCTATATAATAAAAGAGAACGATCCAGACGTGTGTGTCCCGAGGGCCCCCTTGCAAAGGGGTAGAACCCCGAGGGCCCCCTTAGAAATGGGCGGATCCCCGAGGGCCGCCTTGGAGAAGGGCGAAGCCCCTAGGGCCCCCTTGGAGAGGGGCGGAGCCCCGAGGGCCCCCTTAAAGAGCAGCGAGGCCCTGAAGGACCCCTTGGAAAGGGGCGGAGCCCCGAAGGTCCCCTTAGAGATGGGCTCCGGCGGAGCCCCGAGGGCCGCTTTGGAGAAGGGCAAAGCCCCTAGGGCCCCCTTGAAGAGGGGTGGATCCCCGAGGGCTCCCTTGGAGAAGAGCGGAGCCCTGAAGGACCCCTTGGAGAGAGGCGGAGCCCCGAGGGCCCGTTTGAAAATGAGCGGAGCCCCGAGGCCCCCCTTGGAAAGGGGCGGAGCCCCGAGATTCCCCTTGGAGAAGGGCTGAGCCCCAGAGGCCCTTTTTGAGATGGGCGAAACCCCAAGGGCCCTCTTGGAGATGGGCCAACGTAATAGGCCTAAAAATGGTGGTAAATTGAATAGAATAGACCGCGTATCGGGAATGACCGGGAAATATGAATTTTGAAGTCATGCGTACAAAAAATAGTTTTTTTGAAAATTTCCAAGGCATACTTGATTTTTCAAAACTGAAATGCTGTTAGAAATTCGCCTTAACCAAGCAGGGCTGAACCCCAAAAAATGAAAATTTAAATCGAGAATTTTTTACCTTTTACAAGAGTCCTTTCACCTATCCGGGGACACACTGTATATACAGAGTGATTTTTAAGTTGATTCTTTCCTTTTTCCAGGATATAAAGCTAAAAAAAGTAAGCCATTTACCACTTTTGCGAAATATCAAAACTAACGGAAGTACAAGGTGTTAAAGTTTCAAAGTATGAACTAAAATTACTTAACGAAAATTAAACTAAACTTAAACTAACTTAAATGATCAAAATTATCAGCATTCGCTTCTACACACACATTCCGCGTATAAGAGCGATGCGGCAGCGGCATTTTGACGACACTCCCAGTAAATAATGAGCATATTCACTCATTCATTATTTTTATAAACATGAGCCATTATTGCAGCAATAACATTAAGAAAATTACCATGGAAAACTAGTTGACAGATCATTGCTTGACAACAGAGATAAACAAAAATAAAGTTGTTCAGCAGCCTTTGCGCCAAAGTTTAGTTTTTAATTTGAAACTTTAACACCCTGTACCTCCGTTAGTTTTGATATTTCGGAAAAGTGGTAAATAAAAAAATACTTATTTTTTTTTAGCTTTATTTCCTGGTAAGCGGGAAGAATCCACTTAATAATCACCCTGTTTATAAATACATATATAAAAAAAATACTGGCAATGTTTACATTTCACTTTATACAGGATGACAGCTTGTCCGAAAACCTATTTAGCCCGTATTAGATATATTGAGTAATTTTTACTTAGTTAAAAATGGCGTTTTTCGAAGTTGTGTAAATCCAAAAAGTACAATTTTTCGGAAATTAAGCAAGATTTCCATACCCCAATCTATTTAGCCCGTATTAGGGCCGGTTCTACAATCCAAGGATAAAGTTTGTAACAAAGAAAACTATGACAATTATACCTCGGATAGCTTATTCTAAGTATATACTTGTATTGTAGAATCGGCCCTTAGATATATTGAGTGATTTTTACTTAGTTAAAAATTGCGTTTTTCGAAGTTGTGTAAATCCAAAAAGTACAATTTTTCGGAAATTAAGCAAGATTTCCATACGATTTTTATTATGTGTTAGTTTTAGCTAACTCAACAATGTTAAGGCCAGAAAACAACTTTGTTTCGTAAATGTTGTCCCTATCTTGGGTAGTAAATGCATTTTTCGTAATTATTTTTTAAAAATGTTGAATTTTACTGATAACTGAAGTCATGTGACCACTTTTGTTTGGCCCATTTGTAATCACTTTGCAATTACCTCTGGTCGTCAGTGTTTGATTTTCCAATAAATTCTAAATATATTTTTTTCATTTGATGCCAGCTTTTTGCGATCACTTTATTTATTATTTGTTTATAATAATTTGGCCGAAGTGGCGGCGCCGAGATGGCGGCGCCGAGTTGTCCTAAACCCCATATTGCAACAGGTGAGTTTTATTTTTAACTATTAAAACGTAAATATTGACAATTGGTAAACATATTGGATGTATTTCAATATATCAACTGGAAATTCGTGTATATAAACCCTTCAAACTGTTTAAAGACTTGTACTAGTAACATCAGTTACTTATATTAAAGTAGTTGCACCAAATATGCAATCCACAACTGACAATCTTAACTGCTGATTTTAAATTCCTTCTATATTAATTTTAAGCTTCGTTTTATACATATACATAATTGAAAGTTACTGTTTAAATCCATAAATGTGATCTTTCTAATTCTTTCTTGACCATTGGCGGCCGAATACTGGATATCACATTGAAGATATTGCAGAGCAATAACCTATTCTACCATTATGATGTTGTAGTTTTATTGTTTTGCACAACTTATGCTTTTATATTTCCGACAATTTGTTAGAACAATTCCATTAAAGCAGTTACTTTTGGTACTTTAGCCTCAAATCCTAACATTTGCGCGAGTCACGCAAGTTAAATTCGTAATTCAATGGTAATGTTATCAAAATTAATTTCTATGGTGATGAAGATAAGCCGCGTTTGCGCTTAGCCAATTTCGCCCCCGCATCTTCCGGATGAGCGTCACTTAGCGTGCAGCCCTCAAGACGTTCGGGGGTGGCGCTTCGTCCGCGAGCCGGCTTCGCTTAGCCGAGCTCGCGTTAAGTCAAAATTCTGGTGTTGCAAAGCCGCATTGTCGCCGTCATTTCGAGCTTTGTGCATAGTGGTTAAAGGTGAACGTTTAGCCGAGTTTTTCCGTATCGTTTGGAGCTGAGCACCTCTGCTAACACTTATCGTGGATTATATTTTGGGAACACTCAACCGTGTGCTAAACTTACCACATAGAACGAAGACCCGATCCGTTACCGTCATCTGCTTGTTACCGGGGTCCGTTCTAGTCAACCCTCGTGTTGGGAATGTTTTACCGCTCGCATTCGCTCGATTTTGGCCCAGTTCTGTGGTTTACAACAGTTTCCTGTAGTTTCCGTTCGTGGCACTGACTGAGATGCAACTCGCAGCTGAGGAAAACAACTTAAGTCAGCACAACTATGGTCCTATTAAGGTAAATTGTTAACTGTTAAATGTTTATAGTGAAGTGTTTTGCCAAAATGTAGTTTGGGCCACTTGAGCCCTTTTAGTTGATTCAAACCGTAAAATGTTGAACAGTTCCGCTAAGTTTTATTGTTATGTTGTTTTTGTGTATTAAGCTCACGTAACCGTTGATGTACCATTTTTTTGACGTGGTTGTTGCTAAATTTTGTAACTGTAAAGTAGTTTACCGTCCTTACTGTTGGTAATTGTAAGCATATCTTTTGTTGCCGTTTGGTCATTCAAGTTTAGATTATAAATTGCGTCGTTAACCCAACTAACCTTTTTGCATATTTTCGGCCGTAATATTTAATTATTGTAACATTCATTGTCATTTGTCTCATGTTATTTCATCAATAGAGTTTATTGTTAATTGTTTATACGTTTTTCATTTGTTTGCATGCCATGTTGTGTCTATGTTTTGTACAGGAACCTAGTTGGTGCAAGTAAGTGTAAGCTGATGCCGTTTAAGGTAGGTTGGATCCAGCTGTGACGTCGCTACCTCAGGTTGTGCCAAGGAAAAAGTAGTAAGGTGATTTGCCCACTTCCATTTTCAAGCAATCTCACCTGTGTTGTTATTGTTGTTTCCCGATGTAGTCAAGAAAATGGTGGCGTTCCGTTATTTAACATCTTTAACCCCGTTGTGCTAGAGCACAGCCCTAACTGTTAGATAGTAAAGAACCTCGACCTTTTCTTCACTGAGCATCCAATAGCCGGTGCGCATCGTTGCAGCACATCTCGTAACGAAAGTTAGGGCTGAGTTTTTGGCGATATTCCCGATTATGTCTTAGTTATTTTGTAAGTAGCAGGTTTGGCTCTCAAGCGTATGAGTTATGCTTTGCACGCTTGAGGGGCTACTTGTTAATGTCGTAATAACGTTTTCAACGTGTAACAAAATTGGCGATCCCGTCGTAGTAACGTTTTCGTGTTGTAACAAATTTTTTACATTCTCTTTTGTATTTGCCTGATTTTTCTAGTTATCTACTATTATTTTATCAATGATTATTTTTGCATTGCAAGTGGCTTCAATGGTAGAGCCTCTGATTGTAAACTAAAATTTTCGGGTTCAAACCCCAATAACTCCAACGGCTATAAAGATCTTGTGCCCATTTTACTACGATTTCCCAATCCGGCTTGGCAATCGTTGGATCAATGCCTAAACCTCCATAAAGAGTAGAGATGTTAACAACAAGGCTGACGATATCTCTTTCTGTTGTTTAAGTCTTCTGTTTTATTGTTCAATTACTAATATATCATTCTTTTGGTAATCCGGTAACCTATATACATTCTATATAAAAAAATCAATAACCCCATTTACTTCTATTCTAATCCATTTCTTTAATTTTGTACAAATCCGACTTGTCTATTCCCTAGTTTTTTATTTTTATATTCAGCGTCAGAAGTAGTACAAACCTCGAGTGGTCATTTAAAAATGTCTTAACAGCTGTGTATTTTGCTGTCTTCTTAATTTATATGAAATTTTTACCTTTTCTACTCTTTCTCTCTGAACATTCAATTAATCGATTTGCTACAACGATATATGCTTTTCTATTTTGAATTAGCCTCTTCATTTTCCTGTAACTTTCACATCCGAACACTTCAATTTGGTTCAACCTGGGTCTTCCATGATTGCAAGTAAAAGTTCTTCGTGACTTAAAATGTAGGTACCCTACCAGTCGATTCCAACTCTTTGTTATAGATTTCTTGATTTTGGAGGTTTTCAGCTCTATTTAGAATTTCTTCGAAGAAAAGTACGTTTACTTTTTGCATGACCGGTTCTAAGCACCCATGACATTTTGTTGACGATAAAAGTAATAAATGGCAGACTTACCTTCCTTGTAAATCTTATTTTTCTTAAATTCTTTAAATGAAAAATGGATTTATTTATTCTCAAGCTGTTCGATCTGCAAAATTTTACCAGCAGATATCTGCCACCAGTACGCCACACTTTCTCAATTTCGCTTATTACATTATTATCTACCTCAGTATTCAGATCTCCCGTTACTATAGTAGTTCTTAGGAAATCTGCCAATTTCTTCTTGTACATATTCGTACTTTTTCTATTTCACTTTACTTGGCGTTTTCTCTAGATGATCTCTTACGATGTTGAAATGCCTACAGTCTATTATTAATATATTGTGAGATTGGTAATTTAAATAGTATTAACTTTCATCAACGTGGTTGTGCAGAACCACTCCAAATGCATCAATTGCATTTTTACGGCTGAACTAAAAGTTTTTAATATTAAAATTTAAAATATCTAGAAAGGTACTAAATTACTTTCAGCGCTAGTATTGTTCGTTCAGATTTTACGTATTACCTATATATAACTGTTATCATAATTTAAACGCGTCAATTCGCTGGCTATATTTCTTAACTAAAACAAGCAAAAGCAGATACCTGGAGGGCACGTCTAGCTCAAGTCGAATACGGCGTGCAGTAAATTAAATACATGGAAACCGGGAGGGCGCCAGCGAATCCAGAGAAACAATCAACCAGGTATCTCAAATGCTTTATCAGACGATTCGCAGACTGAGTTCTTATAATGGGCTAAGAACTATAGCTGCAAAAAACGTTATACAGCAACATTGAAAGAAACTACATATAGTTCTCAAGTATCACAGTTTAATTATAATCTTTGGCTCGGAGAAGTCGACAAATGACCCAATAGGGCCTACAGCAAGTAATACTTAAATTCTCATGGAAAATGCAGGATACAATCGGAGGAAAAGCCTCTCAATAATTTACAATTACACACTAAAAATACCTGAACGTACACACATTGGCATGGGCTTTTACTTTCGGCTAGTGCACAAGTTATCGCCTAGCTGGTACAGGTAGTTGAAATGTAGATCCGTGGACTGGGGCCATTTAATTCATAGGCTCAACATGGCCCACAAAGGGAGCTTAGTGGATGTCCCTAGTATTAGGTGGGGCTCTCATGAGATACACGGAGGCTCTGCTTTTGGCACCAGTGCTTAATAGCCCAGCATAACGATGGGGCCCTGATTAGTCAAAGGCGACCCTACACGAGGTTGCCGGAGGAAGAATCTCTCAGCTGCCAAATTTCGGATCGTGGATTGTAGCTCGGCACGTCAAGCTGACAACAAAATTGAACCCTAAGCGAAGCACTAGAATGCCGATAAGGACTTACCCCGTATGGGCGTGCGAGAGGTGCTACCATCAAAAAGGAATCCGCCAACAAGCGGGGCGCCTAGAATCGCCCAAAATAACGTCGTCTAGAGGAGAATCCGCCGAGGGCGTTTATTTTCCAAACATAACTAAATTAACCTCTTGAACGACTTCGAAGATGGTAGCTGCTACGAGCGGCACCAAATTTCCAACAGCTAAGGCCCAAGAATGCCCCTCGTAACCCGGAAACTCGCCATAGAAACAAAAACTTATCGGGGAGCGGAACTATGTCCCTAACAGCAAACAAAAGTTCCTAACTCGAGAGCGCGCGGAATTTTAATCTGCCCACAGAGTTACAATTCGGAGAGCGCTTCCCATAAAGTTACAAAAAAAAGCAGAGTGAAGCGACAAATCTAACGAAAGCGCCATTTTAACGTAACAACTCCCCCCTTACCACAACAGAAAAATTTCCTAGAAATTTTTCGATAAGACTATCGCGAAACCGTCACTAGCTCGAAGCAACTACACATAAAAAAAATGAAAAGAAAGGCACCAAAGGCCTCAACCAACACCCACGTAAAAACCCTAGTAACCCGCACCACAATACAACAATACCCGGAGAGACGGGCGCGAACCCGAGCGGAACCCGCAACCGGACCTCCTCCACGACAGGGATCGAGACTGCTCGTCGCTGCTGGATGGTAAAGCTGTGCCGGTGAACAGTCCCGTGGCAACCCGTCGCCAAGAAGTCCCAACCACCAGAACCGCTCAACACCCTCACCACGTCCCCCACAAGCAACCCCCCCTGACAACTTCCTAACAAACAAACCAAACCCCGAGGCGGAAGCAAAACCCCACAGTTAAGGCACTGTTAGACCGAAAACCAATAACCCTTCCCACGAATAAATCCAACAACCCGTACCCACAAAAATCCAAAAATTTCCCCAAAATATCGATTAGGGTTCTTCTTTTGACAAAAAGGGGAGAAGGCAACCCCGGGAAAAGAGGGCGACAGGCACCAGAAAAGCGAAAGGCAGAAACAACAATCACGCAACTCAACACGCATGCTGATTGAGAGACCCTGCAGCGCCCCGAACGGCCTGGAGAAAAAACTCTACAATCTTTATCTCATTCACGCGAGGATCCATTCATAACCGGCATCACCCCATGCACGCCAGATCAAAGGGAAGATAAAAGTAAGAAACCAAGCATCAACTCACACTCTCCCGGGAGTACACACGCAACCGAAGTACATGCCCGCACAGTTGCTCCAAGAGCGAGAAAAGTCAAAAGAAAGAAAGGGAAGACGAAGGATGAAGGACTAACCGATCCATGAACGGCACCAGCACACAACGACATCACGAAAAAAACAAATTCGCTCACAAGATCCAGGAACCCAAATAATAAATAAAAAAAATTAAAAGAAAAAAACCAAGGAACAAGCTCACTTGAGGATAAACTCCGCATAAGCGAAAGGATACCAAACAAAACTCCCAACAGTACGCATAGCTAAAGTCAACCGGCAACAACAACTACACGGCTGGGCATCAAACAGAACCAAATGACACTGACGGACACTACAAATGGCATCAGATGGCCAAATCTGCCTAAAGCGGAGACGTCACGTCAGCATCCCTAAAGGGTATCCACCCAAAATCCAACAAGCTCGCAAGAACCTCCCAATGAAGCAAGAGGCGAATCAATAAAAAAAAACTAAGATCAAAATCATGACAATGACACGGAACGAGAACTACCATTAGGATACCTAATCCGCATAAGCGATATGGTTGCCAACACCAAAGAAACCCTCAACCGCAGCTACTCAATAGCAAGGGGCCCAAACCAAAAGGGCAACCACAAGGGACGCTAGGTTTAAAAAAAAACCGTTGTCATACCTAACAGGCATACACGATCCAAGTCAGAAACAAAAGGCCAGACAAAAGGGAACCTACGGACCGGCGTGCTAAGAAGCGGCTCGAAGAAAATCTGCCACACGAAACTCACAAAGCCATTCGTCTCATACCAACATACTCGCTAACAATCCAAAAGGGTAGACAGAAAAAAAAGGAAAGGAATTCCAACTCATAAACGCACCAAGCCAACTTGAAAGATGGTTCGAGAGATCATAATAAACCGCATAAGCGAATCTCCCAAACACACCAACACGAACCAATATCCTAATCAACGAACCAGAAGATAAAAGAACCAACCAAGAAGAACTGCGCTAAATCCAACACATGAAGAAGGTCTGAGAGATCCAAAAGGAGCCGCCTAAGCGAAACCTGTCAAACACATCAACAACGCTCCAATAACCCGATCAACAATCTAACAGAAAAGAAAAGAAGCGACCAAATAATACTGCACAAATCCAACAATCAGAAGGCCTAAGAGTCTCGCAAAACAAAGACCCCCAAACACACTGCTATCACACTCCAATCCAAGTTAGCACCTAACAAAACAAAAAAAACTTCCGCAAGGAACGATGACCTAACAAAACAACAAACGCTCAAGCATACTAAATCCACAAGAATCTCAGCAGCACACAACTAAACGAAATCGCAGCCATCCAATCACCCTAACGAAACAAAATTAAAAACAAGGGCTCCAAAGAACTTGAGACCGAGAACAACAGACACCTTGCTAAATGCGCACACTGCTAGACGACACGAGTCAGAACGGAAGCAAGCTTCGAAGAGGGTTCCACAGAGAAGTCATATCCCACACCAGAAAGAGTAGCAGGCATCGAAAACATACAAATGGCTAAGTGGCGAAAAGCCTTCACAACAAAAATATCTAAGTGGCGAAAAACCTTCACAACTAGAAAATCTGAGCATAACTAGAACTGGGCTACTACAAACTGGGACAAAATAAAATACTACAAGCAGATCACCAGGCTCGAGCAGCAGGGCTTCCACAGCAAAACATAACTAAAATTTACTCCCAAACTCTAAAATTTTGAAAAACCGAAACGGCTCCTAGTCGCAAGTAAGCCCGAACAAAATATCGCTAAATCTAAACATCTTATCTAACTTAAGCTAGCATGCACAAATAGCAAAACATGTTAAAATAGCACAAAGCATCAAATAAATACAGAACAATACACTCTAGAATTTGGCTAACATTTATTTGTTGTTGCTCTCAAAACTCAAAATTTAGACACAGTGCAAAGCACCTTTACAAAAAACACAGGCCCCACGTTGGGCGCCATTTGTTATCATAATTTAAACGCGTCAATTCGCTGGCTATATTTCTTAACTAAAACAAGCAAAAGCAGATACCTGGAGGGCACGTCTAGCTCAAGTCGAATACGGCGTGCAGTAAATTAAATACATGGAAACCGGGAGGGCGCCAGCGAATCCAGAGAAACAATCAACCAGGTATCTCAAATGCTTTATCAGACGATTCGCAGACTAAGTTCTTATAATGGGCTAAGAACTATAGCTGCAAAGAACGTTATACAGCAACATTGAAAGAAACTACATATAGTTCTCAAGTATCACAGTTTAATTATAATCTTTGGCTCGGAGAAGTCGACAAATGACCCAATAGGGCCTACAGCAAGTAATACATAAATTCTCATGGAAAATGCAGGATACAATCGGAGGAAAAGCCTCTCAATAATTTACAATTACACACTAAAAATACCTGAACGTACACACATTGGCATGGGCTTTTACTTTCGGCTAGTGCACAAGTTATCGCCTAGCTGGTACAGGTAGTTGAAATGTAGATCCGTGGACTGGGGCCGTTTAATTCATAGGCTCAACATGGCCCACAAAGGGAGCTTAGTGGATGTCCCTAGTATTAGGTGGGGCTCTCATGAGATACACGGAGGCTCTGCTTTTGGCACCAGTGCTTAATAGCCCAGCATAACGATGGGGCCCTGATTAGTCAAAGGCGACCCTACACGAGGTTGCCGGAGGAAGAATCTCTCAGCTGCCAAATTCCGGATCGTGGATTGTAGCTCGGCACGTCAAGCTGACATCCAAATTGAACCCTAAGCGAAGCACTAGAATGCCGATAAGGACTTACCCCGTATGGGCGTGCGAGAGGTGCTATCATCAAAAAGGAATCCGCCAACAAGCGGGGCGCCTAGAATCGCCCAAAATAACGTCGTCTAGAGGAGAATCCGCCGAGGGCGTTTATTTTCCAAACATAACTAAATTAACCTCTTGAACGACTTCGAAGATGGTAGCTGCTACGAGCGGCACCAAATTTCCAACAGCTAAGGCCCAAGAATGCCCCTCGTAACCCGGAAACTCGCCATAGAAACAAAAACTTATCGGGGAGCGGAACTATGTCCCTAACAGCAAACAAAAGTTCCTAACTCGAGAGCGCGCGGAATTTGAATCTGCCCACAGAGTTACAATTCGGAGAGCGCTTCCCATGAAGTTACAAAAAAAAGCAGAGTGAAGCGACAAATCTAACGAAAGCGCCATTTTAACGTAACATAACTTATAACTATGGTGGCCCTCTTAGTGATACACTGAACTATGTAGATGTACGCTCCATAGCAAATGACGAATGCTCAGGTTCCTATAACCCAGGACTAATTAAACCTGAAAACGTATGTACTGTAGGCTATCCACAACACGGCGCCTGCCAAGTAAGGAATTAGATTATTAAATTATTTATGTGCCAAATTTCACAACACAATTATTCTGCATAATTGACGTAATTCAAAGACTATATGATCAAAATGGGCTTGTTTATATTAAACTACAAATTATAAGCACTTAGTATAACAAGGTTTTTGTTACAGGGTGATAGCGGCGGTCCTTTAATTCAGCAGGTGAACGGTCAATATCGGCATGTTGGAATTGTGAGTTTTACAAGAGAAGATAGCTGTATTGATGGACACCCAGTTGCATTCGTACGCACTGGAAACTACATAAACTGGATTCAGCAAAAAATTGGTGGTTCTGGCCAGTTAGCATAATTTTGTAGACATAACTGCTTTATATTAAAGAATAGTACGCGTTGGCCAGCCTACGTCTGGCCCTGCCAGCGTAAAGAAACGGTTAACAATAAAACTGCTTGCTCAAGGCGGCAGCCAGCTTACGTCCGGCCCTGCCCGCGTTTACAATACAAATGCTTGCTGCGTCCCCACTTGTGCGCGTTCATGCTGCGCGCCACTTGCTTTCGGTCGGCCGGCCGGCGACCGGCATCAGCTCTTATAATACAAGATTTGACGAACATTAAAATCTGGCTTTTGTTTCTCTCCTGCTAGATTTTAAACAGAATTCTTTAAAATTATTAGAAAAGGGGAAGTAAAACACAAGTTCTAAATTGATTAAATCGTTTACCGCACGCTCGTAGAAAGAGAAATTTACAAAAAAATTTTTTTAAACGTAAAGCTTTTTTACAATAAACAGAAAGTTTTATTAACATGTGAATCAATCAACGACCATCATAACTCTTACATAATGCAGAATACTACATGCCGTATTAAACCAGCAAAAGTACCAAGGCTTTATTCAACGGTTTACTATTTTCGGGTTTTTGTAAACAAACTTCCCATTACTTTTCATACGGATATTATCACAAAAACAATTACTTATTATGCCTATTTGTTGTGTTCTTAAAACTACGAGCACAATTACATTTGATTTAATAATAAGGAAGCTTCATTACTGCTTTACTGAGTGGTTCCGCGGTCGCCCACACTCTCCGTTTAAACACATCTTTATTATTTCTGCGATAAAGGTCTACGGTACAGCACTCCTACATTTTAAATGTGGCATACGCTGTGGGCTACAGCTAGGAAGTAATATTCGAAGAAGCCATTAATTTATTTGAAGCTTACACTACAAAACATACTGCAATAATAATAATAATAATAATAATAATAAAGTTTATTGCACTTTCCCATTTACAATGGATGTACATTGTCACATAGCACTAAATTATAATTTAAGAGTGAAATAAATCTATCGGGCCTATCTATTCAGATCATTTATCTGTGATAATTCAAATATTCCCCGAGGCTGTAGAAGGATCCTGCTAACAAAAGGTCTTTTAATTTTACTTTAAAATTCTTTGCCAATTTAGTGTCCTTCAAATCGGCGGGTAGCTTGTTATAAAAAATACACCCAGCATAAAAGGGAGACTTTTTGTATTTAGCATGGTGACATTTATTTGGCCTAAGGTTCCCTCCACACCTCGTGGGATATTCATGAGAATCATTATTCTTATTGAACACATGTAAATTATTATGAACGAAAGTGAGAAGTTTGTACAGATAAATTGACGCAACGGTGAGCAGTTCCCTATTCCTAAATACATCTCGGCATGATTGCCTATAGTTTAAATTATATAACAATCGTATTATACGTTTTTGTATTACAAATACACGTGATATATCTGTGGCCTGTCCCCATACAAGAATATTATAACTAATTACCGAGTACACGTTCGCATAGTAGACTGACAGAAGAGCCTCGGCATTTAGTTTGTGCTTTAATGTTGACAATGCGAAATAGCATCGGTTCAGCTTCAAACACACGCTTTCAATATGGCTGGTGAAATCCAGTCTATCATCAAACACAATACCCAAAAGTTTTGCAGCTGGTACTACTTGTATTTTTCAATCATGTGCAATACGTGCCTCGGATCATATCATTGTACTGAGCCACGTCTACTTTCCTGAATAGCTAAAATAATTTACTGGTTTAATATTAGGACGTTAATAAGAAGTGCTTTGATTAGCTTAGAATGGAGTGCAGCTGCAGCCTTAGATATAAAAAAATCTGATGCACTAATGGAAACGGACCCGAATGGTTCCAAAATAAGGCACACAATCTAACCAACAAGTTAAACAAAAGCAACATAACGTGGAAAGCTTCTATCATAATCCTAATCTTAAAAGCGGGGGCGCAAGGGGTGCACGGCACCCGGGCGGCATAGTTTAGGGTTTGGCAGCTAGGCCTCGTGTACTCCGTTTTTGCTGAAATTTCAAGAAAGATACAAAATACTTGTATAATACATAATGAAAGGCGACTACTGGTTAGTGTAATGTGTAGTAGCAATTGTGAGATAAAATGTTTATTTATATTGCACAAATCATAAACATAGTTCGACGACCCCAAAGCTTAAATAGTTGAATTTGCACTCTATTTCAATACTGCACACTTCATTTGGGCAAGGTCTCCAGGGTCAGAGCAAAAACGATACTCGCACAGCAAGATGCAGTCCTTACACAATAATAAATTGTATATGCAATTGCAAATCGAAAGGGGATTTACTAAAAACACTTAAACGAAGGCAGGTTTTTTCTCGGCCATTTCGCTTACTAGCCTTAAAAATTGAAGCTCTTTGACTTGTTTAACAACGGTAGGTAATTTTCCGATTTATTTTACTTAGCCCAACAAAGGTAGGTAATTTCCTAGTTTATTTGAACACCTTCCCTAACATAACCACTGAAACTTTCCCTAACGTTAGTCTCTAGTACAACCCTGTTTCAATAGCGCATTCTAGCAATTCGTATCTTTTTTCGAACCAGCTTATATTTCAAGTAATGTAAGAAAGGAATTCAGGTTTATCGCATAAAGCGCCTGACATTAGAAATAATGATCTTGCAAGGCATTTCTGGTTAAAGCACAATCGCTTTCTTTACAGAGTAAGCTCTCTGCAAGCTGTTGAGTTGCTTGATTATTAATTTTTCCCGATCGCCTTCGCGGGATTTGAAATTAACGAAGCAGGCTAAGACCGCTCTGGTTTAAACAAATGAAAACCGCTAGTGGGGTTGTTTTCTCCACGAACGGCCGTAAACAGCTTTGGCCGGTTCCAATGCGGCTTCCTTGAGGTTTTCCTGCAGTTATTCAGGGAATAACTGTGCCTCCCGTTTTTTTGCTTCTACGTGCGAGCTGGGATTTCCAGAAGGCATTAGGCAGCTTTTTGTCGCAGTTAACAGCTCTCCTTACTAGTCAGCGTCCTTTGGGTTGAACCAACTATTGCAACCTACCTTAGAAGGCTCACATAACTCCGACTAGCTCAATCTTCGGCTGCGATATGGGTATGATAAATGTGGGACTTTTGTTTACTTCACTTTCGCTTTAGGTTCACTAAGAAAGAAGTATTGGGCGCTAACAATTTTATTTATTATTTTTTATTGTTAATTTTTTTTCTTTATAATATTTATGTACTATTGGTACCACAAAAAACTAGGACAACTTCTAAATCCATTAGCCATGCATTTTTATTTTTTTTGTTGATTAAATGACCTTAATAAACTGTCATATGGCAGGTTAGAATTATTTACATGTCATAAAATTTTAATATCAAAAGCTATAATATAATAATAATAATGGTGAGGCACTAACACCCCATGAAGGAGCTTCGCCTGTAGTTATAAAACTAAATCAACGTGCAATTTGCTGAATGGTTACATCGTTTTCTAAGCAAGCATTAATCCTAGCTTTTGAAACTGAACTTACTTTAGGCATGGTTGACAGTGACGTTTTGAAATAATTTGAAAGTTAATCACATCTCAGTTGCCAATTAAAAATTCTGATTCACACAGCTAAAAAAACGTTGACCTCGTTTTTTTTTTGGTAGCATAGTACAT